>JARHVA010004711.1:127500-390000 GCA_037957365.1 Torreya grandis
TCTACTAATAAAATAGTAAATAAATAATAAAAATTTAATATATACTAATAAATTTTAAAAATGTGTAACCCCTTGGCCTTAGTTGTCACTTCATTGTACCATATATTTAATATTTGATTCTCATGTGGTGTTTTATAATGGAACTTGCTTAGACTCATTTTTTTATTATTGGTAAACCAAGGGGTTTTTTGAATCAAGGACTCAACCCTATACAAGAAACCAAAAACAAAAGGCCTAACTACCTATAAAGAATAGCTCTATTTCAATATATACCAATTTTATTGAATTGATGAAATGTTTAAATTGATTTAAGTCATGTAAAATACAAATGGAACATTACGTAGATCATCACATAATAATAAATGCACCTCAATATAATTCTAAGGTGAGAATTATTAATAAATCCATAGATGAAATTGTGAGATAAATGGATTTGATTGTGTAATTACATTAAAAGACCCAAAATGTCAATCTACCAATTGAGATCTAGAGCCATTAGGATAAAAATGAAAACATAAATGAATATTCATAGCATCATTCAAATCCTAAAGCTAATTACTCCAAACAAATATTAAATAATAAAAAGACTAAAGGATTTGGATTTAGATTTATTACCATAGACTCAGGATTCTAACATGATGATAGCTTGAATAATTAATTATGATTATGGATTCATGGATTTGGCATGGAGATTATATGGTTTCCTCTATTGGTTTAGCCATGTAAGACTGGCTTGTATAAATAATCCAAGGAGGGAAAATCTATTGGCCATATTCAAAGTTGATCCATGAGGATCAAGGGTGGAGTAATTTCTAAGGAACTAAAAATTCTTTGGAAGCCTTTATAATAGAGGCTTCTAGAGAAAAGGGGCCAAGTTAAAGATCATTCTAGAATTGGAGGATTATATAATCCTCGTATGGACTAAGTAAGATTATTAGGAGATTAGGATAGGTGATTAGATAGATGATTAGGAACTAGGGATGTATAAGAGCCTAGGAATAGGATAGGGTAGGTGGATAGGTGGGTTATGGTAATTTTAGATTCCCAAATAATGGATAAGTTGGGTTACAATAGGATTAAGTGATAAATTACATATTAGAAAAAATATTAATTGGATTGTGGGGTAGGAATAAATTTAATGGATAAGTAATAATGAATGGGGGTGAGATTTAATTGGGACTATGGTTATGAGATTGATTAGTATAAATAGAAATTTTAATAAAATGTTTAAGGTAAATAGATTTAGGTGTATACATTTTTCCCCTCTTTGAAAGGGAATTATGAGTAAAGTGAATTAGAAGGAGTAATGGTCTTTCAAATAAAAACCATTTCATGGATGAGTGTAAGAAAATGATTTTAGTGGACATGATACCCCTCAAGGGGACATGTGAGGAAGAATGAGATGGATGGCCACTCAAAAGAAGAAATTAAGTGTGGGATATGATGGATAGATAGGGGGATGGGATGCTAGATGTGAGATAGATGATGAAGAAAATAAACTCATCTTGAGCAATGAGATACAAATGAATTATGCCCCTAGCAAAGACATATGCACAAGGAGAAAAAATGATGAGATGATGATATAAAAGGCCATAATATTTCAACATATCCCAAGTAAGGACACATGCAAAGGAGATCTACGAATTGGGATAAGACTAGTTTGATACTATTAATGATGAGTGCAGTTCAAGGCTAAAGTTGAGTGATATTGGTGATGAAGATGAAATAATATGATGGAGTGACTAAAATATGAAGGGGAAGAATTGGAGTATAATTCATCATATCAATGAGCTCTAAAATTATTAATAACAATTATCCCCTAACAAGGACACATATAAGGGAGTGATAGATGATGATAAAGTTATGATTCTGGTCATGCCCTAATCATGGGAGGAAACCATAAAAATTAAATGATAAATTGACCAATCAGTAATAAGGGATGTCTAATGGAAGAAAAGACTAATGTTTTGATTTTTTCAGGCCTAATCGATAGGTGTAGATGATTGATAAAAATATTAAGGAGAGGATTACATAGATGGTTATTGACCATTAGACTTATTGATGAATGATTGATGTTAAAGCTCAAGGATTTGACTGATGAAAAACTTGGGTATGATGAGGGGTAAGAGATAAATTATGGGAAAATAAAAAATTGGTCGATCTAACTCAGGGCACTAAAAAGTGGCCAAGTGTTGCCTACATAGTCTAAAAAGACCTCAGTCTAATGTATTTTTGACTAGATTAGAGGATGATGATGATGGATTAGGATAAGTTATTTATTATATGTTGAGATGTTTATGAATAGAAAGATGATAAATTATTGACTATGATGATAAAGGACTTGAAGGAATGATTGGAAATTTATATGAATGGATTGGGATGATTGACTCAAAGGATTAGGATAAATGAGTGGGTATGGGATATTATATGTTAGGATATATGATAAGAGAAATGATGATTGTGTGGATGATCAAGTCATCATTTTTGTAAGAGAGATCATCATAGTCTAATCAATATAATAAATATATCACTTGGAAAGATACCACATGATATAAGTATGACCAAGAGGACATTGTACCAAAGTGTAGATAAAAGGGGGAAATAGCGAACTCTTCATCATAGAGGGCACCTAAAATCATCATTTTAGCTTTTGGTGTCATCATAAAATCCTCATTTATTTACCAATAGACAAAAATATTCATGATTCAAGACTAAAAATAAACATAAAACAATCAGATATATAAATGATAAAAGACATACAAAAAAGCCAAACAACATAGAGAAAATGAGTAATACACACAAGTATCTACATCAATATGTCTTTTTGATTGCCCTGATTAGATTTGATGGGAGGATTAATTGGGGATGATTTAGACTAGGATGATCATGATGTGAATGTGAATTAAGGATATAGACTTGGATTAGACTATGGATGATGATTTGGATACTGATATGGATTTTGTAGTAGACTATGTTGGGAATTTAGATGAGAGACATAAGACTTATGAGGATAAAGTGAGCTTGAGTCATTGTTATCTCAATATAAACTAGATTTAGCCTTGTTAAGAATCAGAGACAATAGTGAGATAGGTGAATTTGACTTGGTGATGAGAGATGAAAGGCATGGAAATGGATATGAATGGGGGAATATTCATAAGATAAGACATCTAGGAATATTTGTGAATTTGTCATGTTTTATGATTTTTTTGTATTTTTGACATATTTCAACTTTTAGGATTTTTGAGAATATGTATGTAAAGTATACAAAGGGAGTTACTAGAAAATGGAATACCAAGCCTAGAAAATAAGATAATTATGGATATGATAATGGATGGGATGATAAAAGGATGTGGGTGATGTTGAAAATGAGATGAGGACCAAGGAAGAATGGACTAGGGATCACCAATGACCACATCATGAAAGAATCAAATATTTAGTTTCTTGAGTTCCCATTGGAAGATGTGTCAAGATTATTCCAAAACATTTATCAAGATACATTACATGTCTATCTAAATTTAAATATGGGAAGGAATGATTGACATAATAAGATGTGCAATATGATGGCAGATGATGGGTAAGAACAATAGACCAAGGGATAAGATAGATAAGGATGATATGGATGGGTTTTATGGATGAAATGGATGGATTTTTCCCCCAAGTGTTGAGGTAAAACTCAAAAAAATATTTTACCATGATGCCATAAACCAATTTTATCATGGTACTTGCCCAAGGTATAAGAAGACCAGTTTTCACCATTAGATGAATGATTTTTTTTATAACATTTAGATTTATTGGATATGGGTGTGAGATACAATAGTTATGAAACTTTCATGTTATTAAACTAAAATCTATTATATATATATATGTGTGTGATGATAGTATTATGTCTTTATGACCTTTGTTGATTCTTGATTGAGACTTTTCCAAACATCTTGACTAGGTGTCTTTGTCACCCCTATGAGAGACAATGTTGCCTGAAGAGGTGAAGTGAGATATGGATTGGATTAGATATTTATGGGGATGTATTAGAATTTAATGTATGATATAATCATGATGGGGATGTGTGATGGTTTTTTGAGGATTATGAATAACATTCACACACATCATTAGAGATTGTGGGCTTTCCATATTTGACCGGTTCTATATGACAAAAGACTTTAATAAATCTAGGACACTTTAAATTTTTAGAAAATCTTTGATCCAATTATTTAAAGGATTATCGATCGTACATATAGTGATTTTGACATTTCTTTTATTTATTGATTGGATTATTTCTTGACTACCCCCTAGTGCCTGACTTTAGGCTTCACCAAAATAATTAGATTTTTGACTTGATAGAGGATGATTATTTTGAATTTTATGGTCCCCTAGTTCCTAACATTAGGATTCACTAGGGGAAGACACTTTCACAATAATCCAATGATTTGAAATTTATTGATTTTGACTTATGGGATTAAAGATGATTTATTCATCATGTATAACTTTTTTAATATGGTCTTGGACCTTGGTATTAATGACACATATTATATTACTCAGGGAAGAGTCCAACATTTTAGTTTTTGTTCATCCATATGGAGGGTGGTGATTAAATGATCATTAATGGGAAGAAAAAGATCTATGATGGATTAAGGTGGTAGAGATAGTATGATGAGGTTAATGAGTGGTGATAGGGCATCATGGTCCTCATAAAGGTTCCTTAGATACTTAGTTTTGATATTGGAGAAAATTTCCTCAAGATTAGCAAAAAGATCACTAATACTATTTATAAGACATGTGTCCAAGGTAAGATCAGATTCACTCTAAAAATATTTGACAAATAAAGATTTCAAGAACTTTGTTATGACTTCATCATCTCACTTGGGATCAAAAGATATGTCTGGTGATTTATTAGAAGTATCTAGATTATAGGTATCCTCAAAAGACAAGCATATCATCATATAATGCAACACCTATGAGGGATGATGTTTTTTATGAGGAATATAATTCAAATACTAGTGTTGAACATGATCTATATGTATATACCACTTGTATTAACTTTGATTTTGACTTGAATATGTAGGATGTGATGCTGTTAGTAAAGGATTCTTTGTCTACAAATGACCTCTCAATTTGGGTCATTGAAATGATGGGTGAGGGGAAGATATGGAGGGACAATGGATTTTCCAAGGATATGTCTATGAAATAAGGACTTATGAGTGAAGGGATGACTAGGATCATGGTGAATAGACTCATATTTGATGGAATATTTATCAAAGATGGGGGGACCATGGAATATGGAGGTGGTGTCTAGACCTTGGTTTGGAAAGGGAAGGGCTTAATCATGATTGGGAATGGTATCTTGACATTATTTTTCTTAATCACCCAAGGACGTAAACTCATATGATTCATTTTTTATTTTAATGTCACTATGGTTGGTGAGGTTTTGGAGATGGTTTTGAAAATTACAACATCTATTAATGGTATGCCCATGGGTTTGATGATATACAAAATATTGGCTAGCTTTATACCAAGTGTGATTAAGATTGGTAGGATGGATATGTCATATGGTTGGATAAACTATCATTTTAGTGGAAATAAGTTGGTGGAACAATGCTTCTAAGGATATAGGAAGAGAATTATATAGGTTCTCTTCACTTCATGATTTAGATGTGGAAGCATTGGACCTTAGATTAGATGGTTTTTGTTGTGATTAGGTGGGTGGACTAGTAGTAGATGAGGTGGATATGATAATATTCCCTTTACTAATAGAGAAAGGGGTAGTTGATTAGCTATGACTAGTGAATGGAGAATTAGAATGAGACTCATGTGAGTGGGTTAAGATTGGAGGTAATGTTGGATGGATAGGGTAAAATTATATAGGATGTGGATTATTCACCTCAAGGAGGTGAGAGAGGATCATATCCCTATTAGAGATGAGGCATTACTCAATTAGGGTATTTACCAAATTTTTTTTGGATGCCATAGATAAGGATGGAAGAAAGTATGGGTGAGGTGATTCATCAAACATAATCTGTAGGTGCAAGGGATTGAAAGGAAATATTAAGGGATTAAGATGGGATTATTAGCTAAATTTATCCCACATACAAATATTTTTCCTAGATAAATCAACTCAGTAGAGTTCATGTTTGAATAAATGATCAAATTATTTATACAAGCTTTGAAGGACCAGACCATAATATGACATCATGCCAAAATGAATAAACTAGTTTGATTTTGAATTTTATAATATGATTAGAAATCCTCTCAGGACAAAAGATCATATGTACATGAAGTCCTTCATGCCTTGAACATTCTCTACAAATTTTGTGACTTGATGAGTCATTTATCTTAAGTTACAAGAATTCAAAGCTAGACTTGTAGTGCAAAATGTGCATGGGGATGTCAAGTATAAGTTGTATCAATTAACCATTGAGATTTAAAAATACTTAAATGTGTGTGTAGAAATCAAATTTTATCCTCTTAAAATATCTATTTGAATTCAAATTATCTAATATAAATAATCAATGTTCAATCATACCAAATATCTAATGGTGAGTGGTAACTTGATAGTGTTAATAGGTCCTAAATATTTAACATAGTGTATTTGATCATGCACCCAAGATCGATGATGAGTAAAAAGTCAAAATTTCATAATAATAATGAAGAAGACAAGTGGAAAGATCTCAAGTACCTAAATAGAGATCTAACAGTGTGTAGCAATTGATAGAGCTAGTGGACTTAGGTAAATCAACAAAGTGCATTCACTCATATAAATTAGATATAACAATTATTTATGGGTTAAAATGTCATTGAATATCAAATACAAATGCATGGGTGACAAGTGTCTTAACCATGATAAATTGGTAGAATATCTATAGCTCACGTTCATTCATACATAAGAAGATCAATGATACATGATAAAGTAGATCTAACAGTGCTTGTATAATACATATCACAAATTGATGGTCAATGATGAAGGTCAAAGGTGCTATAATCTTAAAGGCCCAAATTAATATCAATGGTCAATATTAAAGGTATAAGCTAAGGGACTTAGATTGGAGGTCAAAATATGATCCAAGTTGAACTAGAATGGATATTACAAGATCAAACGTCACCATTAAATCTCTATAGAGGTAAAATAGGTCTTTTGGGTTTATTAAAGATCAAAGGTGGGATAATAGGCCATTAAAGCAACATAAATTCACCTAGGTATATATGATGACTATATGAAAACCAATAAATGGGATTGGTTTTCATCTATAGTAGATACATGTTTACTGGTTGTAGTAAAGAACATGTCAAGGCATAAATATGATAGTCATATCATCTAAAATCTAGTAAGAACATTTAGGTTCCTAAAGTAGACACAATCGTGGTTCAATCAAGTTGATAGACATAAATCTCTTATCCATATAAGGAAGCCAATAATAAGATGGTGTAGAGTCCCAAGATGGAGATCTAGTGGTTTAAAATTGTAGTTAAAGCATTTAATGCATTTTCAAAACCTAAAATATTGTCTCTTTCTTAGTAGAAGCATGAATCATCATCCTATGAACATTATTTTCATATCACATATTTCTTAGCCAATGAAAGAGCTCAGGGGGCTATTGGGATAAATATAAGTTAATTTTTTTATGATGGATTACATCCTGATTTGATCAAAATATGGTGGAGAATTAAATAAAGGTGGTTGGGACTCTACCAAATTAATTAGACCCCATTTATTTATTTTTGCACACATGTTACTAATCTCTCTCATTCCCTTCTGCTATACATACAAGCTTCCAAGCCTTAGAATGCATCCCTCTCTTGGGCATGAATAGACTCTACCAAGATTGAGCTTTGTAACCTCTTGAGATGAATAGAAGATCTTTTTCAATTTCATTTTTTGGTATAGTGTGTTAATGTTAATTTTATTTGCATATGTGGTAGATATTTTTCCCTTGACAAGTCCTAATCTCACTTAGATACTATTTATCTTATTATGTAGGTCATATTTAACATTTAATGTAATTTGATTGAATATAGAATGTGGATGCATTGACTGGTTAGTGCCTTGAATTAGGCCTCTCCATCACTTACCTCAAGTTTTGACCACTTGGTGAACTTCTTCATAAGATATTGATGCATAATAGATATTTGGAGTTGTATATCCAATCATTTATTTATCTCATTAGTGTTTTTAGTAGTTCAAATAGAGTGGATGAACAATCAATTTAGGTGCATCACCAACATTAGCTTAGATTTCCCTTTTAGTTATCTTTCTCTCCATTTTCACCCTAGTAATTAGTAGGTGTTAGTTTAAATGAGCTAAGTGATGCGTCAAAGGATCTAGCCTCATTAAAAATCCTAAATGTCTAACCTAATATTAGGTAACCCATGACCTAGGGTCATTCCCATGTTGGACTAGATTTGGATAGAGGACCTAAATAATCCTTTGCTCATTTAGGGTGAAATCAAGGCCTCCAATAGTTATATTTTACCACACCCAATAGGACTTATTACATTGTCCACTGGTGAAGATTTTTGATGTTCTCTTCATTGAATTAGCCTTTGGAGGCATGTGTGCAAACATCAATGGTAACTTCAAATATCTATCAATTATTTTAAGTAGCCCAGGTGGTTAATCACCATCATTTAGTATGTATCATCAATCTTTTGATCAATATGCTTATCCTCTACCTTAACATTCTTTATATCAGATTAGTAATGTCTATGACTTCACCCCAAATGGTTCTCAAGATTTAGTGCATCAGCCTTCTTAGGCTCAAAATGTCCCTAGTTACTCCTCAAACTGATCCATTTCAAGTTGGAGGTAAATTATCTCAAGCTATGAAAAGTACATAATAGACCTTAATACATAGAGGGGATATGGTCAACATATCCACAATCACATTATTCATGGCATAAGATATGCATTACAGTTAAAGAAGGAATAAGGGGCACCTATTAAGAGAGCAAATCTGAAAACCCTTGCAAGTGAGATGTTGAATGTAAGTGGTTACATTCAAAACATTAAGGATAAGTTAAAAAGCCTTGAAAAAGAGCAGGTTCAACTCCATCAACCTTATGTGTCTTCATATACACCACTTTAACCCTCATATATACCACCCATTCTTCCCTAAGTGGCCATTCCAAGTGTCCTAAGTCCTCCATGTGTTCCTCAAACCTTCCCTTCTTGGAATTCAATTCAGGATAGCCTTCAAATAAAGGAGAATATTTTGGAGAAGCCCATTATTGAGATCCAAAATTCCACTTATCTTTTTAAATAATCCTCTTGTACCTCATACCAGCTCTCTTGTGTTCCTTATGAGACCACGAACCACCTTAAATAGAGGTTTTTCCAAGAGAATATAAATAGAGAAATTAAATAATTGAAGCTAAAGATGAGGAAGGAGGAAGAGAGTCAAAATCAAGAAGAGGTGGTTGTGTCTTAAACATTCCCCTCATGGAAATCAATCAAGGAAGGCATATAAACAAAGGAGGAACCAGTTCAAGAGCCTATTTTACAAAGGATAGAGGAGAAGCTTGTAGTCATAGGTGAGCCTGAGGAGGACAATTCAAGTGTTTATGATGAGGAAATCAAAATAGGTAACCCACTTCATTTAGAAGGGGAAGAATCAATTTTAGACCAACTTCTTGGCATGGCTTTAACACTAATTAATTATATCCTAACAAGGACAATATTCAAGTTAAACATAGAGTATACCTTGAATGGACTACTAAAGGTCCATTCTACATGGATGAATAAGAGGATCAAGACCAGAGACTAGAGGTTGGTTCACTCTAAGATGAGTTCCCAAATGAGGGCATCCCTAATAGTTTGGAGATAGAGGAAGGTAAATTAGACCTTGATTAAGACAAATGTGTCTTTTTATACCTTGGATGGTCAAATCAACCCTCATTTATAGTTGAAAAACAAGACAAAATCTTGAGTGCTCAGGTAATGCATCTTGATGAGCTACCACTTTGTGTGATGAAAAAGGACCTTGAGAGTGAATAAATCTTTCAATATGACCATGTGCTTCAAGAAGGAGATCTTAATCAACTAAAGATTAGTTTTCATACACTAGGAATTGAAGGGGAGTTAGAGGACTTGTTTGAGATCTCAAGAGTAGGCTATGTTCCTCTAGAAGGAAACTATGATCTGATTATGCTAGAGGAGCATACTAATGGAGAAAAAAAGTACAAGAGTGAGGTAAAAACTAATTTCTCAATGTTTGTATTAACAATAAGATGTCTTATCATGTACCTAGCTCAATTGAAAGATGACAAGGAGGAGACATCACTTGTTTTTCTTAATTTAGATCACAAATCTAAGCATCAAAAAGAGCTAGACCAGCTTGCCTATCCACCCCAAGGTACTTATATGTCCAATCAATCAGATTAGGTAGGTGAGTTAGTTCTTGTTCTATTCTTGGAGAAGTATATCACCAATATGTTAAATATCCACTCCTTCTCCATCTTTGGTTAGATTCCCTTAATCACGTAAAGCATATTATATTAGTGACAAAGGGTAGCTATTTTGTACAACCAATCAGTGGCTTTATGTAGGTTCCATTCTGTTTGGTTAGTTTAGGGTAGGTAGGTTTTATGCTTTCCTCTAAGTGCCTTGTGCACATTTAATTTTTGTTCTGTGTTTTCTTTTCCAAAGTGCCTTAGGCACTTTGTTTTTTTTGTTTGTTCCTTGTTTCTTCAAGAGAGGGTTTTTGAGAAAGGATAATCTTACTCAATTTAGATCATCTTATGACTCCATGCCCAATGGATCTAACAAGGCAAATAGTCTAGGTTCTCAAGCATAGAAAACATGCTTCCAAATTGAGTCACCAAAGACATTGGCCAAATTTGGCCCACATACAAAGCTTATACCTATATAAATCTTCTAAGTAGAGTTCATGTTTTATTGAATGATCAAATGACTTATAAAATCTTTGAAGGACTAGACCATCAGAGGACATCATGCAAAAATGAATAGACTAGTTTTCTTGTGCATTTTATAATTATGATTAGAAATAATCTCAAGCCAAAATATCACATGGACATGAATTCCTTCATACCTTTAACATTATCTACAAATTTTGTGACTTGATGAGTTATCTATCTCAAGTTACAAGCATTCAAAGTTAGACTTGTAGAGCGAAACATGTGTGGGGCATCAAGTTTAAACTAAAAAAATTAACCATTGGGATTTAAAAATCCTTAAACATGTGAATAGATGTCAAATTTTAGCCTCATAAAATATCTATTTGAATTAAAATGATCCAAGATCAAAAGTTGGCATTCAATCATCCCAAAGATCCAATATTAAGTAACAACCTAATAGTGTTAATGGGTCCCAAAAATATAACAAAGTGCATTTTATTATGTACCAAATATTGATGGTGGGAATCAATTCAAAAGGTTAGTATAAGCATGAATTATACAAATGGAAAGATCTCAAGTACCTGAATAGAGATCTAATAGTGCACAGTGACTAACAGAGCTAACAGGCCTAGGAAAACCATGAAGCACATTCACTCATACAAAGTAGATCTAACAGTAAGTGATGGGTCAAAATGTCAATGAATATCAAAGACAAATGTATAGGTGACAAGTGTCTCAACCATGTTAAAATGGTAAAGATCTATGGATCGCATTCATTTGTATAAAAGAAGAATAATGATGCATGATAAATCATATCCAATGGTGCTCATCCAATATATATCATAGATCAATGGTC
This sequence comes from Torreya grandis, assembly GCA_037957365.1. NCBI lineage: Eukaryota > Viridiplantae > Streptophyta > Pinopsida > Cupressales > Taxaceae > Torreya > Torreya grandis. The sequence goes on from JARHVA010004711.1 coordinate 139,199, forward strand.
AATGATGAAGGTCAAAGGTGTTATAATATTAAAGACCTAGATTAAGATCAGCAACTAATATTAAAGGTCAAATCTATGGGACTTCAATTAGAGGTCAAAATATGATCCAAGTTGAACTAGAGTGGATATTTTAGGATCAAACATCATTATTAAAGCTCTATAGAGGTAAAATAGGTATTTTGGGTCTATTAAAGATCAAAGGTGGGCTACTAGGATGTTCAAGCAATGTAAATGCACCCAGGTAGATATGATAACTATATGAAAACCAATAAATGGGATTGGTTTTCATCTATAATAGATATGTGTTTAGTGGTTATAGTAAAGAGCATACCAAGGCATAAATATGATAGTAATATCATCCAAAATCCAATAAGAACATTCATCCACCTATATTATACATATTCATGGTTCTATCAAGTTGATGTACTTAAAGATCTTGTCCTTATAGTAAGCCAAGAAGAGGATGGTGTAGAGTCCCAAGGTGGAGATCTAGTCATTTAAAATTGTAGTTAGAGCATTCAATGCATTCTTAAAATCTAAAAGATTGTCTCTTTCTTACTAGAAGCATGACTCATCATCCTATGAACATTATTTTCATATAGCATATTTTTTAGCTAATAAAAGAGCTCAGGGGGGCTATTAGGATAAATATAAGTTGATATGTTTATGATAGATTACATCCTAATTTGATCAAAATATGGTAGATAATTCAATAAAGGTGGTTGGGACTCCACCAAAGTAACTATAACCCATTTATTGAATTTCTCATGCATGTTACACATCTCTCTCATTCCCTTTTGCTATAAATAAAAGCTTCTAAGCCTTAAAATGCAACCCTCTCTTGGGCATGCATAGACTCTACCAAGATTGAGCTTTGTAACCTCTTGAGATGAATAGAAGACTATTTTAGATTTCATTTTTTGGTATAGTGTGTTAATGTCAATTTGATTTGCATATGTGGTAGAGCTTTCTCCCTTGACAAGTCCTAATCTCACCTAGATACTATTTATCTTATTATGTAGGTCATGTTTAGTGTTTAATGTCATTTGATTAAAGCTAGCATTGGGATACATTAACTAGTTAGTACATTGAATTAGGCATCTCCATAACTTCCCTAAGGTTTTTATCACTTGGTGAACCTCTACATGAAATATTGATGGATAACAGACATTTGGAGTTGTATATCCAGTCATTTATTTGTCTCATTAGTGTTTTTAGAAGTTCAAATAGAGTGGATGAGCAATCAATTTAGGTGCATCACCAACATTAGCTATGAAAATTACATAATACACCCTAATACATAGAGGGGATATGGTCAACATATTCCTAATCACATTACTCATGGCATAAGAGATGCATTACAATTAATGAAGGAAGAATGGGAACCTATTGAGTGAGAAAATTTTAAAAACCTTTCAAGTGAGATATAAGCTAAAAAGACTTGAAGAATAGCATGTTCAACTCCATAAACCTTATGTGTCTTCATATAAACCACCTCAACCCTCATATATGCCACCCATTCTTCCCCAAGAGGCCATTCCAAGTGTCCCAAGTCCTCCATGTGTTCCTCAAACCTTCCTTTCTTGGAATTCAATCCAAGAGAGCCTTAAAATAAAAAAGGAGACTGTTGTAGAGCAACCTATTGTTGAGATCCAAGATTCCATTTATCTTCCTCAAGAATCCTCTTGTACCTCATACTGTCCTTCTTTCCTTATGAGGCCACTAACCACCTTAAAGAGAGGTTTTCCCAATAAAATATAGATAGAGAAATCAAAGGATTGGAGATGAAGATGAGGAATGAGGAAGAGAGTCAAAATCAAGGATAGGTCATTGTGTCTTACACATTTCCCTCATAGAAATCAATTGAGGAAGGCATAAAGAGAAATAATGAGGCACCAAATCAAGAGCTTATTTTACAAAGGATAGAAGAGGAGCTTACAATCATAGGTGATCTTGAGGAGGAAAATTCAAGTGTCTATGATGAGGACATCATAATAGGCAGCCCACTTCATTCAAAATGGGAAGAATCAAGTTTAGACTAGCTTTCTTAACATGTATTTGACACTAATGAATTGGATCCTAACAAGGACAATCCTCAAGTTAAACATAGAGTATACCTAAAATGGACTACTGAAGGTCCAGTCTACATGGATGAAGAAGAGGAACAAGGTTAGAGACCATAGGTTAGTTCACTTCAAGATGAGTTTCCAAATGAAGGTATCCCTAATGGTTTAGAGTTGGAGGAAGGTAAATCAAACCTTGAGCAAGATAAATGTGTCTTTTCAAACCTTGGATGGTCAAATCAACCCTCCTTTTTAGTTGAAAAACAAGATGAAATCTTGAGTGAGGTTGATGAATAAGACATCTTGAGTGTTCAGGTAATGCAACTTAATGAGCTACCACTTTTTTTGATGAAAAAGGACCTTAAGGGTGAAAAAAGTTTTCAATATGAGCATCTACATCAAGAAGGAGATATTGATAAACTTAAGATCATCTTTCATACACAAGCAAGTGAAGGGGAGTTGGAGGAATTGTTTGAGATATTGTGAGTAGGTTATGTTCCTCTTCAGGGAAACTATAATCTAATTATTTTAGATGAGCATACTGATTGAGTAACAAAGTGCAAGAATGAGGTAAAAATTGATTACTCAATATTTGTATTGACAAGAGAATGCCCTATCATGTACCTATCTAGATTTAAATATGAAAATGAAGAGCCATCATTGGTTGTGCTTAATTTAGAGCACAAAGTTGAGCATCAAAAAGAGCTAGACCAGCTTGCCTATCCACCCCAAGGTGTTTATATGTCCAATCAATCCAATTGGGTAGGTAAGTTTATTTTTGTTCTTATTCTTGGATAATTATATCACCAATATGTTAAATATCCATTCCTTCTCTATCTTTGGTTGGTTGCCTTCAATCATCTAAAGCATATTAGATTAGTGAGAAAGGGAAGCTATTTTGTATAACCAGTTAATGGTTTTGTATAGGTTTATTTTGTTTGGTTAGTTTAGGATAAGTAGTTTTTATGATTTCATCTTAGTGTCTTATACACATTTAATTTTTGTTCTACGTTTCCTTTTTCAAATTGCCTTAGGCACTTTGTTTTGTTTTTTTGGTCCTTATTGCTTCAAGAGAGGGTTTTTGAGAAAGGGATAACCTTACTCAATTTAGATCAGCTTATGACTCCATGCCCAATGGATCTAACAAGGCAAATAGTCAAAGTTTTCAAGAATAGAAGGCATGCTTCCTAGTTGAGTCACCAAATATGTTGGCCAAATTTGGCCCACATATAAAGCTTGTACCTAGATAAATCAGCTAAGCAATGTTCCTATTTGAGTGAATGATGAAATGACTTGTAGAAGCTTTAAAATACCAGACCATCACATGACATCATGAAAAAATAAATAGACCAGTTTGCTTTTGCATTTGATATGTATTCTTAGAAAGCCTCTATAGCCAAAATATCACATGGACATTAATACCTTCATTCCTTGAACATTCTCTAAATATTTTGTGACTTGATGAGTCATCTATCTCAAGTTATGAGCATTCAAAGTTAGACTTGTAGAGAAAAACGTGTGTGGGGACATCAAGTTTAAGCTGCAATAATTAACCATTGAGATTTAAAAATTCTTAAACATGCACATAGATGTTAAATTTGATCCTTGTAAAATATCCACGTGAATTCAAATGATCTAAGATCAATAGTCGACATTCAATCATACCAAATATCCAATAATGAATGGTAACTTGATAGTGTCATTGAGTATCAAAAATCTAATAGAGTACATTTGATCATGTACCCAAGATATATGGTGAGCATCAAGTCAAAAGGTTAGCATAATCATGAAGTAGACAAGTCGCAAGATCTCAGGTACCTAAACAAAGATCTAATGGTGCATAGTGAATGATAGAGCTAGCAAGCCCAAGTAGATCAATGAAGTACATTCGCTCATACAAAGAGGATATAATGATGAGTGATGGGTCAAAATTTCAATGAATCTCAAATATAAATGTTTGGGTGAAAAGTGTCTCAACCACATTAAATTGGAAAAATATCTATGGCTCACATTCATTCATATAAAATATCAATGGTGCATGACAAAGCAAATCTAATGGTGATCATCTAATGCAAATCATAGATCGATGGTTAATGATGAAGGTTGAAGGTGTTATAATCTTGAAATCTAAGATTAAGATCAATAGAAAATATTAAAGGTCAAAGCTAAGGGACTTCAACTGAAGGTTAAAATACAATTGAACTAGAGGAGATATTGTAGGATCAAATGTCACCATTAAAGCTCTACAAAGGTAAAATAAGTCTTATGGGTCTATTAATGATCAAAGGTGGGATACTAGGCCATTTAAGAAACATAAATGCACTCAAGTAGATATGATGATTGTATGAAAACCAATAAATGGGATTAGTTTTCATCTATAGTAGATACATGTTTAGTGGTTGTAGTAAAGAGCATGCCAAGGCATAAATATGATAGTTATATCATACAAAATCCAATATGAACATTAGGCCACCTAAAGCAGACACAATCATGGTTCAATTAGGTTGATGGACATAAAGATCTTGTCCTTATAAGCAAGCTAGGAAGAGGATGGCATAGAGTCCCAGATGGAGGTTTGGTGGTTGAAAATTGTATTTGGAGCATTCAATGCATTCTTAGAACCTAACCTATCATGCTCCTAATAAGAAAGAGAAAATATTTTCCTAACCTTACTTTCCACAAGCAAATGGATAGGTAGAATCCTCTAACAAAACCCTAAAAAAAATAATAACCAAAGTAGTTAGTGATTTAGGTCAAGATTATAATTTGCACATCCCCTTCAATTTATGGGCCTATTTCACTAGCATTTGAACCTCTACAGGTACTACCCCTTTTTCTCTAGTCTTCAGAGCATAGGTAGTCTTGCCTCTCAAAGTCTAAATTCCCTCTCTTTATATATCCTTGCGAGACATCATTTTTGAGAGTGACTATCATGAAGAACATCTATCATGACTAGAAATCCTCGACAAACATCACCTCATAACACTTAACCGTCTTCATGCCTATCAAGAATGAATTAAACATGTTTATAATAATTTTCTCAAAAAACAAGAATTCAATATCAGAGACTTCATCCTAAAGGAAAATTATCATGTCACCAATATGGATAAAAGGAAGTGGGGTAAGTTTTCTTTCAATTGGCTTGGACCTTATATCATCATGCATAATTATAGATTAAGATCCTATGGGTTGTCTTCTCTCAAAGGCTACCTAGAACTTGAGCCCCTCAATAATTTACATATGTGCCAATTATTTTATTAAGAAGGATTAATTCCACTTTTTGTTTAACTTAAGTTCAATCTTTGATATTCACCTAAAGTCATCTCCCCATTTTAATGGCAACACATTAAAACTAAATCATGTGATTAGTTTTCACTGGCATAACCTTATCTTAAATAATATGTATCATGGCTCTACCCATGTAATGATTCTCATGGTACTTTCTACCCCTTTTCAAGATGGATCCCCATGATTGTTGTCACCTAAACCTTTCACACCTAATCCACCTTCTTATGCTTCTAGTTTTTCCTTCATAAAGGTGAGCCACTAAGTTGGCCTAAACAAGTCTATGCCAAGCAAAACCAAATAATTCCTATCATGAGTAATCATGGGTCATTCCTAGCATTCATAGACTACTCCCTCAAAGGATAGTTGCTAAAAAATTATTTGAAATTTCACATATAATGTATACTACTCCCTTGAAGGATAAATATAAATGACATAAAATAAAGCACATAAACTTAGACCACTCCCTTAAAGGATGGCTAATTATAACATTTGTTAATTACATAACAATTTATTATAAGCTTCTTTCATCGATCAGCTTCTAATATACAATAATATATCAAAAGATGCATTATAAAAAATTAAACACAAAAGAAAAAAATCCTAAATAAAGCTACAATTGACCCTCAAGCAACATATTAAGGTGGAAACCATAATTGACTTTCATAAGTAGACTTCCTGCATTGATAAATCTAAATATTTTTGGCATAGACTTGTTTATAACTGATTCTTTAGGCACCTTTAGAAGAGGCATTCTAGTCCCATAATAGGGTTCCATTTTCACCCATATCCCCTTTACACTATATGCAAGGGATTGTTAGCTTACTTATCATTATTTGGACAAGACACATTTTAACCAACTAATGACTGCTCATGTAAAGAATTTGAAGGGCTTATGTTCATTAAGCCAATCCCACTTTGGGTCTATTTTTAGCCCTTATCAAAGTAGAAGCATTGTGCACTCTTCTTATCCTCAAGTGCTTAGTTTATATTTTCATTAGGAAATTTGTCTCTTGATTATATTCTTTATTTTACCATCTAGTGTTATTTGTTTCCTTACCTCACATGCTTTACCTTAAGCAAAATAACACCAACCATATACAACATACCTCATAATATTCAACACATTCTATACATGTTTACAACAAACTATGAAATATTTTATTTAAGGTGTGAGGAATCATATGACACATACAACATCATCAGCTTACACACACATCGCCTAAGGTGCATACATACATTATTTTACTACTTAGGCATTGCACTAATTATTTAGTGAATCTAGATTTATGTCGAGCCATCTTACTTGTTGATTTCTTATTGAGCTAGCCTTAACAACATTTGCTATGTTGATAAATATTAGGGGTGTATCTTGTTCCACTCTTTTGTATTCTTCCCCATAGGATAGGAAATAAAACCTACTCTAGGTCTTTCACCTTGCTCAACCATTTCAGCCATTTCCTCCATCTGCTCCAACTGTATACACAATATCCTAGGTCATGCAACTTATTGTTGGTAGGGCCTCTTCTAGTGGAACCCAAGGTCATTGGTTCCAAGGTATTGGGACAAAGGATGCAGTCATGGAAACCTTTTGCCAAAACTAGCTATGTAGCTCTTGAGTTAGGCATAGTCCATCCTCTATTGCTCACCATGTTATTATTTATTTATCATGTGGAATTTGTTAAACCTTCAAAGAAAATATTTGTAGGTATTCACTTCACTACTTCCCATAAAACTTGGTTTGTAATGATGATGAATATTTTCTATAAATACTATGCATCTCCTGATAGATGCCCATCTTCTAAAACTCAAATCATAGTGATAGATTCTATCACTATGCTTATACCCTCAAAAAAATTTAGAAGGTGTAGCCTCCTCATCAAGGCACCTATTCTTTTGCTTACCTCCATTGATGAACATTTTTGGTGATTAGCATTATGTTAACCTCTTCTTTATCCTCCCTTTCCCATATATAGTTTCTCATCCTAATTCATGTGGGATCATTATGGTGCCTATTCACTGATATCTGGCCACTGATCTCACTATTATATAATCACCTTTTACATACACTCTCACCATTTTGAAAGAAATATAAGCCAAATACCCTCACCATAACCTTCACCAAAACCCATAGTCTCCATTTTAAAAACCTCATCCATCAACCCATCCTAAACCCTATGGTACATCAAATTAGGATAACCTATTCGAACACCACTAACCAACCCTTGGAGAAATACATTTGGCCTAAATTTCTTATTGGATATTACATCCATAAAACTATGTAGGCAACATCCACTTACCTAGTACATCTGGAGTTAGCTCAGCCACCCCCTACTTGAAATCTTTCCTTCTCCACCTTACCAACCCAACCAACCCACCTAAATCAAAACCCTACTACCCTTATCTACCATAGTAATCCATCAAATTGGGAAAACCCATTTGAACACCACTCAAATCCACTTGGTGTAATACATTGGCTTGATGTCCATGGACTATGTAGGTGCTAATTAACTTTTGAGGGTAGCTCAACCACTAATGACTAATTACCATCCCCTTTTCTTCTCATTAATTTTTGTTACTAATAATACCCTCTTTCTTAGGGTGTCTTACATTAGGGAAGATTTGAATTTTTATTAGCATCCTTATATTTTATCATCATCTAATACTTCTTTGTTTTTCCCTCTATTTTTAAGAGAACTACATTAGCCTGAGGTCTTTTTAGACTATGTAAGTAGCACTCAGTTACTAAGGGTAGCTCGACCGCATCCCTCATTTTATTTTCCCTTCTCACCTAAAATCTCTTCATCCACTTCTCTACCTATCTCCTCATCATCTCCCTACCTCTAGCTTGTCAATCTCTTTTAACCATTTTTCCATCTTGTCAATCTCTTTTAAAATAAGGATTGAAAACCTTTCTCATCTACCTCTCTTATCTCTTATAAATCCACCATCTCCTCTACTTCATTGGCCTCCTCGTCACCTTTCATTGTATTTTTTTTTCTTGCTTCATTTCTCACTCCCCCACCCACTTTTTATATTTTTTGTCCCTCTCTCCACTTCTTACCAACCTTGCCCTCTATCTCCTTTGCCTTCTTTCACAATCCTCATCATTTCCCCTTGCCCTTGTAAATTTGTCATACCCTTTTCATCACTCTCTTTTCCTCACCAATTCCATGTCATCTTGTTCCATTACACAATAATGGACATTTTTACATCTTTCTCTTCTTTGATACCACCTTATTACTTCTCTTCCATTGCTTCTAATCCATTTCCATTCTAATTATTGGTTTTTGTTTTCATCTTTCTCATCTTTTACATCTTGCATGCTTTCTATTTCTTCTATTTTTTTTTTCATCTCACTTTTATTCTTACATGTGCCACTATTTTATTTCATTTTCCACTCTTCCCACCTTTCCCATTTTCCATTCTTCTTGTTTGGTTTATTTTCATCCTTTCTATCTTATTATTTTACTCCACAAATAACTTTTCACTAGGTATTTTTCCTTTGAGAAGCCTTCCATAATTTCCATTTTCTTCTTATCTATTCTAGCCTTTTTCACTTTACATTCCCCTTTTCCTCTTTCCATCTCTATCTACACTTATCTTTTGCATCTGTGTGAGTGTCTATGTTTTATATCTTACCAACCCCCTTACTTCTTCCTTCCTTTTTTTTCTTATCATCACTGATCTTCATCTCTTATTTTCATCTCATTCCCTTTCATTATTTTTATCTATTACTTATTTTATTCCCTTTCCTCTCATCCATTTTATATTTTCTCTGCCCTATTTATTCACCAGCTCACCACTTTTCAGCTTTTCAAATCTCTTCTAATCACTCATTTATCTTGTCAATATCTTCTAAAAAGCTAATTTACACCTACCTTATCTCTTCACCTTATTGTACACCCATCCTTTGCTTCCCTTCCTTTCTATTAACCCCTTTCCCATCTTCCATCCCATTCTTATCTCCAACACAACATCTAATTTACTTCGTTGTTCCTTTCTTTGCTTATCTTCATTTCTCCTATCCATGCTTACTTGGTCATGATACCACCTACTTACTCACTCTCCTATCATCCTTTTTGTGTCTTCATTCTGATTTTTTCCCTCTTATTTCCTTTTCTTCCACGTGTTTCCTTATTTTTCATTTTCATCACCAAACTATTTTCTCCTTGATATATTTTAGACCTATTTTCAATCCTTTTATAGTTTGCCATATTTCTAGTCCTCCCCTTCCCCTTCATGTTTGCTAACCTTTTCTCCCATTCTTTTTTAATTCCCCAATTTATTATGATTTAGTACAATCTTCACACCCCCATCTTTTACCATTTATTTTTATTCTCATTTATTTGTTTCATTTCATTTTTCTCATCCTCCTTAAGGACATTCCTTACGCTTCATGATTTTTTCCCCTCCTTATCCATGTCTAGATTCTTCCATCCTTATCTAACTTCATCTTTATCTATGACCTCACTATTTTATCACTCCTATTTCATCCATATCCTAGTTTGGCTTCCCACCATCCCTTATTATATCTCCATCATATTATCCTATTAGCACTCTAGCTCCTCACTCATTAGAGTGTAGTCACTAGTTTATATTAAGTCTACATACATATCCATGTCTACTTCCTCATGCCCTCCACTCTCTCGATTTAATGCATGAAATCTTCTTAGGTTCACTACTTAAAGTACATCCATTTCTTCATTTAATATATTATCATGTTGTGCATGGGTCCTCTTTTTGTATCTTGTCCCTCTCCAATTATTCCTTTCACACTACCTATTACATATTTCCCCTTTAAACCCTCTACACATCAAATGCTTTTGAGCTTCCTTACTACACTATGATAAAAACACCTTTTTATCCATCAATCATGCTAATTAAATGCATTTAAAAGGATTATTTTCCTTAGGACAATCTAACCTCAGGGTTTGTTTTGTCCTTAACAAATGAAGACACACCCTGTCTTTCTTCTTATCCTCTCATCATCAGTTCATGTAGACGTATGTCTCTTGACTCTTATCTCTATTCCCACTTCTAGTTTGATTCTAACTTACTCTATGTGCTTCCAATAATGATTCATAACCATAATCACTCCATATACCACTAACTAACCAACCATTAGACCATGTCCACCTTGATATTTTCCTTTTTGACATAAACTATTACATATTTTTATGATAACCTTGCCTTGGTCCTTTTGGATGCACCAACCAATGTTTCCATGTTGAACATTTGAATTTTCAACACCTAGTGCACAACTAGACCATTTTATGTTTTTCATGGGATCACTTCTTAGCTTGGATACCTATGAATAACACTAAATTTGTCTAAGAGAATAATAGGTGTACCTAGTTGTAGTTTCAGTCACATGGTACGTTGGTCACTTGTCCCTTATAATTGATCTTCATTATTACCAGCATTGGAAACCTTAGTTTTTATGTGATATTAGCTATTATACTTCATCACATTTTGTGTGCATGTTTGAGTTTCAAATGCCCAACCATTTTTGTCACCACTTAATGACTCACCATTAACTTCTTATCAAACCCGCACCCAATTTTGCTTTCCCTCATTAAATCTTGGTTTGAAGGGGAAAACCTCCTACCATACTCAAGGTAACTATACCTTCAATGAACCAATACATTTTTATTTTGTATCTTGTTAATGCATATTGCATAATAAAATAGGGCAAAATGTAGACACTAGAAAACTACACACAAGTAGTTCTAGATATTTGATTGCCTTGCACCCACCTTAGGGTTCACCTAAACCTTCTTGACCCTTAACCTAACCCTCTTAATCTAACCAAAAACACTATTTACCTATCACTATTTATATAGTGCTATTCAAAAGTACTATTTGAAATCAATATTCACCTGTCACTATTCGCATAGTACTATTTGAAGTTACTATTCAATGTCACTATTCACTATCACTATTTATGATGACATGGCATGTCACTATTCATGGTGACCTAATAGGTGACATGGTAGGTGACCCAATAGTGATATGGTAAGTGACATGGCTTGAAAGTGAGGTGGCTTAAATTAGGACATCATACCCCACTTGGGACCTTATCCAAGGTGCCTAATAACCTCATTAAACACCATTAGATCCACCTTTGGAAGTATGGTGAATTTTTTCCTATGGGATCATCCTAAATCATGTAATTTTGTCTTCATGCATGAAAGTGGTTCTAAAATGGGATTCCCACTTATCTAGTGATTTGGAAAGGATAAAATGGACATTATGTCCAACCATTTTGGACTCATTATCAAGGTGGAAGACACACCAACCAAGTGGGAGACCCATTATTAAAATGGCAATCCCACCACCCTTATTCCTTGACTCATTTATGCACCCACATGGAAAATTATGCCATATTTTTTAGGATACCTTCCTAAGTGCTTGGGGTAAGACAAAAAATCTTGGTGAAAAGTCTTTTGGACTCATTTGAGTCCATGGGCTTATCTCCACTTATTTTGGACATATTGGCAAGGTGGGAGAGACATTATCAAAGTGAAAGACACACTTTGTGAAGTGGGAATCCCACCACCCTTCTCCTTAATGTCCACTTATGATCCCACTTGAAAATGGTGCCATATTTAACTATTCAACCCCTTTGTCATGTTTCTTGGCATGAAATGTTATAAATATGACCCCCTTTCATCCATTGGGGAGGTATTTTTAGTTGGAAACATTTCATATTACAGGTTGTGTCCACTTGTCAACGAGGTCATCCATCATAGAGGAGAGGAGCTCAAAGTAGCCAAACTCTACCAAAATTGCAAGCCATCATCAACATCAATAACATCTTCAAGCATGAGGTAAATTTTTAATTTCATAGTTTCAATTTCTTCACCCCTTGACCTCTTCTTTCTTGACCTCCAAACCTCTATCCCTTTAGCCTTTTTTTTTACCTCCAAACCCCTACCCATTAACCTCTTTTTTTATTTACCCTCTTGACCATTTAACCCTTTATCTCTTTATCATCTTGACCTCTTGACCATTTACCCCTTTATCTCTTTACCATCTTACCATCTTGACCATTTATCCCTTTGCGTTTATACCATCTTAACCATTAATCCTTTGCCTTTCTACCATATTGACCTTTTACCCATTTTCTCTCTCTAAACCATTTATCCCTTTACTCCTTTACATTTCTACCAACTTGACCATCTACCAACCCCAACCAAACCTTTTTTTCTTAGCCCTTGTCACATTACCAAATCAAAACCACAACTTTGACTTGACCAAATTTAGCATTAACATTGAAAAACTATTAATTTATTGAGTTATTTCATAAGAAAGAATTATTGTATTTAATTTTAGTTATCATATATTATTTAATGTAAGTACTTTATTTATCATTTGAAAACTTAATTGTTTAATGCAAGTGGATTAAAAACTCTTAGGAAGCTCTTTCTTCTAGGATCTAGCTCATGCTAGGCAATCCACCCAACTAGTTGTCTAACAAACAAGTTTTCTTATTTATTTCTTATTTACATATCATCCTCTCTAGCCAAAGAATATCTCTTCACAATCATCTAGACTTTAATGAGTGCATGATCAACCAGGTATTCCTACCACGGCTATAATTAGTTTCTTTCTTCAAAAAGTTAAGAAATGAGGGAAAATTCATAGAAACAAATATATCTAAATTTTTTATTGGATATCATTGAAGCCAAGTTCTAGTGAATACAATAGACTTGATATGATACTTAATTTTTTCTCCATCCATGATTGTGGAAGTCAATTTTTTATTTTCCTATACACACTGACATAAGTAGTAATATATCCCCTCTTCATTTTCTTTGTTTGTAATAATTACAAAAACATGCCCTATATCACAAAAAATAATTTTGAATGACACTATATCAAGATATATAATGGGATTAAATAGTACATAATGAATAATATTCTATCTAAATGCACTAGATTAGATGCATGGTCAAAGTCATGTGATGATGCCATATTTATAAATTGTAATGCTCATGGAACTTGATATGTGTTTATTGGAATTCAAGGTCTGGAACTCCAGTCATCCACCCACTCTTGTGACTTTCACTAATTCAACATGTAATCCATGCATGCAAAACATAAACTTACTAAATGTCTCAAATGAATAGTATAAGATCCTACATTTGATCTATGAAATGAGTGGAGCTCATTTGAACCCATTACAATCACACAATCCTCATAGTTTGAAAAGTTTTGTTCTTCCATCAACCAAAAATGTATATGGACATTAGATTTTTTTTTATAACCAAGTCACAAGTCCTCATTACACCATTAAACCATGTTTTGTGCATTAGTCAAATCAATACCTTTATTAAATTTCAACTCCTCCCTTGTAATGGCTCTTTTTACACATGTTATAGCACCGTCAAGCTCTCATTTTCCATGGCCAACCCCAATAAAACTTTAAATTTATTCTATACCAATGGTAACATGCATCGTAATCAACCAATTATACATCCATGCACTCTTGAATTATGATGTGCAATTATCTAACAAAATGTAATGTTGATTGAAATGAATGTTCCTCTTATTTAATTATCCATACAACTTCTCAAAATAACCATGAACATACTTTGTATATTGTGATCAATCATTGCCAATATAGAAATGGTACTCCCTTAATATTTTTTAATATTGCTCATTACTATTATATGTATGCATGAATTCTATATGCATAAATATAGCAACTTGTGATGAGTTGTAATATTATGTTTCAACTTCCATTTATGGTTTGAATGTGTAATTTTCAACAAATTCTACTACTGAAACAAAAAAATCAAGAGGGAATGTGTCCTTATTTATACTGAAATGTTCATCTAACCATCTATTCCTGTGTGTGTGCCTTGTATACTCATAAATAATTTTCTTCCTAAATTTGACCATAAATTCTAAAATGGTATCTATTTTGTAATAAGCTCACACCTTTTAGATTCTTTTCCATCTTTTACTTGATAAATCATAGATTTGTATTTTCTCAAACCAACTAATTCCTATACAATTGCACTTATTTCATATTTATGGATACAATTTTTTAGTTTTCGAAATCCACCACAAATGTTATAATTTCCATCCAAACATGCTTTGTTATAAAAGAATTGTGCATCTAAACTGTCATAAAAAATAGTTGGAATAAATTCCCTAGCTTATTTTGGCATAAATTCTAAGAAACATTACTATAAAATATTATTATTATGCAAAGTACAATGAATATGGAATAAAAAATCATAATGCATTACAAACCCAAATTTTTTCCTACAATAACAAGTGGTGTGTGTGATTTATTTTTACATAAAAAGGTTTGGTATCTCAATATATCTTTAACTAATTGAAATTTATGGATGTTTTTTTAAAAACTTGGATTAAAATTATGTTTGAGTCATATCTAATAAATATTTTAGATGTAGTTCATGGTTACAATAACCAACTCTTATTTTGACTACATCTCTTGCATTGGGAAAAACTCTAGCATTGTCCTTCTAAAACTATGCAAGTATAGCCTTGACCTTTCATGGAAGTCAACTAGAGAATGACCAGATCTCATTGGTATTGAGTTCATTAAGTATTTTGTGTATTTAAATTACTTTCATTATTGTTTTTATGTTTATATCAAGTTTTCTGCTTATTTTTGAAATCAATGTTTTTTCCCTATTTAACTACTTACTACATAAGCTATGATTATATGCTAGGCAACATTAGAATCTTTGTTGGATGATTTAGGGCCTATAGTATGATATGCATCATGTTAGTTATCGAAACTTTCTAAAGTTTCATCATCCATATTATATGTTATTATCCCTAATGTGTACATGGTAGGTCTCATCTTAATCAATTTCATCAATGAAATAAACAATTGACATCTTTTAGTATCATGAATCAAATTATGAAAGAAACTATCCCAAATTTCTTGAGCCAGTGTTCTCGAATGGTAGTCAAACAATTTTTTAGGCATTGGTTTCAAAATATTTTCATCAAATTCAATTAATTACTTACCTTTTCTACACACAATTCTTGGAGGCATTGTTAATGGTGGAACTTGTTGAGAGGGTGTTTCAAAATCATCATCACTTTCATTGATTAGTGGTAGGATGACATTTTATTCATTGTTACTTTCCTCATTATATGCTTCCATAGAATTTTATTCATTGTTAATTTCATCATTATTTATTTCCATGAAAATTTATTCATTTTTGGAGGTAAGTTGTCATGCATATAATCATCATCAACAAAATAAAAAACACTATACTTTGAATGTGAGTTTCCAACATTATTTTCAATTTCATCATTATTCAATTCAATATTATTAATTACATTATTATTGAATTTATTACTTTCAATTTCATCTTTATTCAATTCATTATTGTCAATTACATCATTATCGATAGCATTTGGCTCATCAGAGATAGTTTATGTACCTTATTTAAAACAAAGTGCTTTCATTCATACCTTGTTTTTTTCTATCACCTTTTCTATTTTCTCAAGTGTTTTATTCTTAAACTTCTTTCTCTTTATCAAATGTGGTCTATCACCCATTGGACAATTTATATTTTTTCAAAGGTGGGGTAAAAAAATACTTGATAAATCTTGTTCTTAACTTACAAGTACTTTAGAAGTGTGCATAGAATGTCTGTGGGGACAAATTTCTCTAATTGGTTAAAAAAATTATCTAAAATTCAGTTTTTGTCTATAATATGTATAACACATATGTATTATGGTATAAGATGTACACATTACCATAACATGTATGCATTATGGTATAAAATGTACACATTACTATAACATGTATGCATTCATTCATAACATGCACACATTATGGTATAATGTATATGCATTATTGGCATAATTTTTTTTATACTATAATGCATGCATGTTAGCATAATTCATACATGTTATAGCATAATACATATGCATTGTAAGTTTTAATTCAAAATCCCATCCTCTTGGCTCAAAAATTGGCATGGATTTACCAAGCTAAAGGTTTGGACCTATCAATCTACATCCAAATCTATGAGCTTTGATACAAAAAAACAAATTTTAATTTTTTTCACCAAATACACTAGGAATTTCAATAATAAAATTCAAAAAATCATTACCATGATGATGAACATGCTCTTTTATTTTCAAATATATGATTTTTATAATTTTTGGAATATTTTAAGGTTAAAAACTATGATGATTTTTAACTATAAATTTTTTAGGCTACCAAATGATGTAAATATAAATGCCTATCCATGTTAATGTAATTTTTTTTGCATTAATCCAAGTGAAAAACAAAATTTTATGGTCACAAACTAGGCCTACTTGACACACATTAAAAAATCCTTTTTTTGAGGTAGTTGGGGAGGTACACGATCAACTATCCATTTTTTTAATCAATTTTTAGAATATATTTACCTTAAAAATTAATAAAATATATATTCATTAATAAAATATAAAAAAATATAGGTCACAAACTAGAAGATCCTATCTAAATATTCACCAAAGGGTTTCAAAGAATATTAAATGATGCTAAAAAAAATGGTGCACCACATGGCCATCTATCTACTCTATTTTATTGAAAAATAAGGAGTTTATATTAAATTTTTAAAGGTTTGACCTAGTTATACTTAATCATTTTTTTTAAATTACAATTTTGGAAACTAGACTTGAAGTGTTATAGTTCAAATTCTTATAGCATCTTCAAATTTGGAGTATAGATATTTCAAATTATCTACACAAGTTCTATTTTCTAAAATTTTAGGAAAATTATATCCATGAGTAGCCCTTTTTAATCCCCCAACTTTATGCACTTACCTATGACATAGTTACCAAAATAATGGTATAATTATGATCACACTAATTCTTCACAATAAACTACATAGAATATTAGTGTATTATCTTGTACTTCAAGGATAATTTGAGTTATTATATGTTGATAGCTATGTTTTCAATTAACTCACTTGGAATTACATTCTATGAGGACTATGATTTGATTTAAAACTATTTATATAAACTACTCTACCCCTACTTCAATGTAATATTTATAAAAATTTGATAAAATTGGAAAACTATAGATATTTATGTTATAATGTTAGTAAACATTGACTTTAAGCACTTAACCCTAACCTATTTAGGAGAAACTTTGGAACAATATGACTCTATTTAATAGCTTATAACTCTAAAATTATTTATGGAAGTTATATTTGGATTATTTAGAAAATTATTAGGCTTAATACATCTATATGAATTTCTCTTGGAAACTTATAAGATTTTGTACAAGTTAATCATTTTATTTGTTCCTTTCTGGAATGAATTGAAGATTCCCTTGTTAAGTCCTAAACCCTAAATCCATTATCGATGACATGATTAAATATTTTAGTTGATTGTATTTAATTATAATTCATATAAAAAGGGTAATCTTGTTATCTTAAAAACTTTATGTGAGTATCCTCTATTTAAATTGGTATGATTTAGAGTTAAATTACTCATAAGGGTTCAAGTGGTTAATATTGAGGTAAGGTATTTAACTATTATATTTATTCTTAGAATAATTTGAGTAAACACTTAACTTAGTGGGCCCTAGTAAAATTTACTTAAATATTTTAAAGTAATTCAAGACCATGTCATAACCCAAAAATAAGCCTACAAAATTTAGACATTAAATTTTTCAGAGTCATGATACATATTCCAACACCAATCATTACATGTGTTCATTAAATACCATCGCTAAATATAAAAACATGTACATGATTTTCAAATCCTCCTTATTGTAACTATATCAAATTTTGCACACATCATGTCTTAACTTTAAGTTGTAACAAAAAAATTCTAGTTTTATAATTCTAGTAGGATTTATTCACAACACTATTATATATGTTGTATATAAGTACTAAATAAACATTTTCTTATCCATTTTAAATCACTCACTTTCTCATAAAATAATAATCAAAAATTTATTGTCTTGTCATGTTCAATTCAACACTTCAAAAGGTAGATAAAACATTCATAATCCACATTACTCAATCATACTTCTCACTATGTTTTAGATTAAGGTAAAAACAGGTTTTGAAGGGACCCCGAAACCCTCAAACACAGGGAGGATGAAACAGTAACATCCAAAGGCGAAACCTAAAACCTACTTCAAAGAAGAATCAACATCAGGTTTTACATGGACCTAAAACCACCAAACAAGAAAATCAAAAGACAACCCCCAGGTTTTACAGAGACCTAGAAACTCCATAGTAAAGAGGATACAAAAAACCAGGTAACAAGACTAGATATTACATCTAACTAAAAGAACCAGGATCTATTCTTCTAGTTCCAAAATCATCTTCACTGCTTCCTTACCTTTCACAGTAGTGTCCTGAATGGTAGTAGCCGCCAACTTGGCTCCCTCTTCCATTGCTTTCTTTCTTGAGCTCTGTCTAGTTCTCTTGCTAGGCCCCTCCAAAGATTTGATTTCCTCATTTGCTCATTTTCCAATGTTTACAGTAGCAACACATATGCTTGATGTAACCTCCTCCATCTTCATTCTTCTTTCCTTAATGAGTTCCCTTAGGTTGTTCTCATAGTCTTTGAGTTTGATAGGAATATCCCTCATCTACTTTTCCAAGTTATTGAATTTATTCCAAACTGCCTCCTGGTTACCTTCCATTATTTCCATTTTCTTCTTGAGTTCCATTATCTCCTTATACATCCATGAATTGAATTGAAGGATAGCATTTGCTTTGCAATTGGCCAAGCTCATAGGTGGGTGCCTCCCATCATTCTGCCTTATATCACTCTAATCTTTTGTATTCTTTTTTGGACTATTTCCAACTTCTTCCATGTGATCCTCCCTTTCCATTCATTTCTATTCCTTAGTTTCAACAAGGCTTTCATTTTTGTTATTGACATCCTTAGCTTGAGCTCCCTTTTTCGTTACTTGGTTGGCGACCTGAACTAGATTTTCCTTCTCATTTATCGAAACAGGGTCCTCAAAAGGATCATTCAAATCTTTATCAGTTTCCTCAAACACTTGCTATTTTCCCTCAGGATCATGGTAACTATTTTCAACTTTTTCCTCTATAGTGACTCCTTTCTCATTCTTGTCTTGAACTTCGTCTTCCTCGCTGGAACTTGATTGCCTACTTTCTGTTCCTCCCTCTTCCTCCATGCTCTCCTCCTCAGAATTTTCAGTGCTTTCCCACTCTGTTTCCTCATCAGCATTCTAATTTTTAAAACTAGGGAATTTGAATTTAGCTTTTTCTTTCCCTTTTACTATTTCATTCTTGTTACTCTGTAAGTCCTTATTTTTTTCTGAATAAGGATTCATAACAATGGCCTTGTTTTTGCAGTGACCTTCAATTATTAGAATTAATCCCTCATGCAATATAGGACAAGACTCCTTTTTCCTATGAGCGAACAGACTTTGGAGCAAAGAGAAACACAAATAGAAAGGAAAGGAGATTCTTACTTTGTGTCTGAAGTGATTAAGAAATACAAAATGAAATTTGTGGACTCTTTTGCTTCTTCCATCAAGTATGAAATACTCATGGATACAACATAAGATGTCTCTCCAGATACCCTTAATCTGCTCCAAGTCAAAAAAGTCCCCACTCTTTTCTAACTGCTGGTCCTCAACATCCATCTTTGGGAATTTGCAAAAAGCCTCATTTGAAATGCTGGTCTGCTTAGAGAATTTTATTCCCTCCATTGGAAGCCCCGTGACCTCCGCTATGAATTCCTTAGTAAGATTTACTGTGATGCCATGGAGGGTGACCCTATCATCAATCAAGTTTTTGAAAAAAGCCATTGTGATATGGGGTTTTGAACCATGAAGCTGTTCCATGTAGCTCACAACCTTCCCTCTCTGAAGGATCTTCCAGACATCTTGTTTTACTTTCCACTCTTCACAATTTTTGGGTTCTTGCTTCCTTGGTTCTCCTTTCCTTTTGCAAGCCATACAAATATCCTTTAACGCCCAAACATTGTAAACTAAACAATGAACCCAGCTATTACCAATTTGGAACAAAACTCACCTTTTTTTAGGCACATTTAGAATCTGCTTCACGTACTCTAGAACATTTCTATTTAATGAGTGTAAACCTTTCTTCGTGAGGCCAGTCTGCCAAATCATTGGTTTTCTATTCCAAGCTGATCTTTCCCTCCTTTGCATGAATTGTGTCATGATTAATGAGCGCTCTAAGATCCACATTCTTGTTTAATGTATCCTGCCAACTCACCTTGTGTCCTATTCAAACTGCGTGATTTGCTATCCAATCAGCAACCCCGTTGGCTTCACGGTAAGTATGGGTGATAGTAACTTTCTCAAATTTTTTGATTAAAGTTTTCATTTCCATCACCATGGCCTCCATAGACCATGAAATAGAATTTTTAATATTTAAGATATTTATGATATTCAAGGAGTCCCCTTCCAGCCATAATTTAGAATATCCCGATTCAACAGCTAGTTTGATGGTTGGAAGGGCAGCTGAAGCTTCAGCAATATGATAATTTGACTTACCAATGGAGATAGCAATAGCATCAATTACGTTTCCCACATGGTTTCTCAAGACTCCTCCACATCCTGCATTTCTTGGGTTCCCTTTAGCGGCTCCATCAAAGTTTCCTTTGATCCACCCATAAGGGGGGACGTTCCAAGTAACACCTAGTCTAGGATTTTTAGTTTTTACATTAGACTTTTCTGATCTTAAGGGATTATCAATTTGAAAGGTTGGATTAGGGTCCCTTTGTGATGAGAAATTCTCCTTAATAGCTCTAATAATGTCCTGCCCCACCACCCATCCTGGAAGTTCTTTTCTTCTAAAAATTTGGTTATTTCTTTCTTTCCATATTCCCCACCAAATATGGGGAAGAGTTAGTTTCCATAAAAAAAGAACATCAAGATTCTTAGAGGGATAGTACCAACTTTTAAGAGATAGTTCCACACTTTTGTGGTGAATCCATGCAATACCCCAAAGATTGAGGATCTCTTTCCAAACTTGCTGCGTAAAAGACCAGTTCACAAATAAGTGGTCTCTATCTTCAAAACCCTTTTTACATAGAATACACCTGTTCACTACATATATTCCTCTTTTCTGTAAGTTGTCAAGAGTCAAGATTTTGTTTTGGAGAAGGGTCCAGTAGAAGATTTTTATTTTTGAGATGAGCCCCTTGATCCAGGCATGCCTCCACAAAGGTTGATTAACATTTCCCTTTGAAGTAAAAATGGTAGAAACTTTAAAATGTCCGCTAGGATCATCATGACAAACAATCTTATCTTCAAGATTAGGATAGAGAGAGATAGCATTGAGGGATAATTGTATATTATTGAAATCTTGATTGAGGTCATTTAAGTTCACCTAGGAATTGTTTTGCCAGTATTGGTAAACCATTATTCCATATCTTTGCTTACATCAGTCAATTACTTCTTTATCTTCAAATTCTTCTATCAAAGGGTTTCCTTTTAACCAAGCATCCTCCTAGAATTTCACCTTTTTTCCATTACCAACTTTCCATGAACATCCTTCTTCTAAAATTTGTTTAGCTCCTTGAACTTCCCCCCATATGGAAGATGGATGAGTAACGCCAGGGTAAGAAAATAAATCAGAGAGGGATTTTGCCTTAAATAAATACTTATGCTTCCATATATTGCTCCATTCTTTGTTTTCATGATAAACCCTCCATCCCTATTTTGCTAAGAGAGATGTGTTCATACTTCTAATTTTCCTTATTCCCAGTCCTCCTTCCCTGAAAGGGTTGCAAATGTTGTCCCGGGCAATTAATGGCATTCTCCTTTTTTCCTCAGTACCTATCCATAGAAAGTTTCTCTATATTTTTTCAATAGCTTCTGCAAATTTGGTGGGAATTCTGAAAAGACTTAAAACATAAGTAGGTATGCTTTGAAGACTTGCTTTGAGGAGGGTTAACTTTCTTACCTGACTTAGAAAATTTCCTTTCCATCCCGCAAGTTTCTTACTGAATTTATTAATGAGATCTTCCCAAAAGGCTTCAGGGACTTTCATCCCAAGAGGGAGACCCAGGTAAGAAGAGGGGAAAGAACCTATAGAGAATTCAAGGATTTTAGCTATTTTGTTATGTCTCTGAATTGGGGTGTTAGTGAAGAACACTACACTTTTATTCCAGTTAATCAACTGTCCAGAGGTAGATGAATATAAATTTATAGCTTGCTTTAAAGTTCTTGCTTCCTTGACTTCAGATTTCCCCATGAAGATAGTATCATCAACAAATTGTCTGTGGGAGCATATTAGAAGATGAGAAGAGGGTTTTATACCCTTAAATAAACCTTTACGAACTAAGTCCCCTATATATCTTCCCATATAGTCAGCCATACTTACAAACAGAATGGGGGATATAGGGTCCCCTTGTCTCAATCCCCGTGACAGATTAAAGAAGTGGGACAAACTCCCATTTACCAATACAACAATTGAGGAAGTAGATATCAACTGATAAATAATATCAACCACCTTTTGTTTAAAGCCAAAATTTGTAAGACTGTTTGAAAGAAATAACCAATCCACCCTATCATATGCTTTTTCAATATCAAATTTCATTATGAAACCCTCATTGTTAGAACTGAACAACGAATGAATATTCTCATGAGCAGTAATTATTGAATTGAGGATTTGTCTACCTGGGATAAATCCATTTTGCTGGTCAGCAATAATCAAAGGAATCACTTGAATAAGTCTGGATGTAAGTACTTTGGATATGATCTTATAGAATGAGTTACATAGGCTAATCGGTCTAAACTGATCAGGTGAGTCAGCTCCAATATTTTTTTGGAATCAGACACAAAAAAGTGGAATTAACTTCATTAAGCATCTATTTGGCTCCAAAGAATTCCTTCACCACATTACTTACGTCTTTGCCAACAAATTTTTAAAGTTTTTGAAAAAAGAACATGGGAAATCCATTTGGTCCAGGTGCTTTATCTCCTCTTAGAGAACAGACTGCTTTGAAGATTTCCTCATCCTTTGGTATTGAACATAACATTTTGTTCTGTTCCTTTGAGACCAGAGGAGGAACCACACATAGGATATCAGCCTGACTTTCCAGATTGATATTTAAATCAGCCTTCATTAGGAAAGAGAAAAAGGATAGCATTTCCTCCTTGATTTCCTTTTCCTTCATAATCTTTTGATCTCCTTTTTTTAGGTATTGAATACAAATTTTAGCTCTATGCTTCAGAGTGGAAAGATGGAAAAACTTTGTATTTTTATCTCCTTATTTCAACCATAACAACCTAGATCTTTGTCTCCAATAGATTTCTTCTTTAGTTATTATATCTTGGTATTGGACCAACTATTCATTTTCTTCAGTAAGGAGGTCTGAAGTGTATCCATCTTGCTGAATTTTTTCTTGAATTCTACTAATTTCCTCCTTAATAGCATTCTTTTTCTCAAAGATATTTCCAAAACAATACTTATTCCACTTCTTAACTTCCCTTTTAACATTTTTGAGCTTGGAAACTACTCTAAAGAGGGCAGTACCCTCAATAGGTATATTCCACCACTCTTCCATTTTACTATCAAATTGTGGGTGCTGCAACCACATCTTTTCAAATCTGAAAGGATGATTCTTTTTCAAGTTTATTTTGGCCATTGTGAAAAAAGAGGATAATGATCCAAACCTATTCTATGGCATGCTTCCAACTTACATATGTATTCTTTTGTCCAGTCTGGAGAGATAAGGGCCCTATCAAGCTTGGCCTGTATACAATCATTGCCAATTCTCTTATTGCTCCATGTAAACTGAACTCCCTGAAGTTCCATATCCATTAGTCCTTCTTTGTTTATAAACTCCATTAGATCAAGTCTCCCTTCCAATTGAATAGCATTGCCTCCCTTTTTCTCATGATCATAGAGTGGTACATTAAAGTCTCCCATTATAATCCATCATCTACAATAGTCTTTGCTTTTGAATTTTGAGATAGTCTCCCAGACCTTTTTCCTTTGGATCTTGACATTAGGAGTGTAGATGTTTACAATATACCAACTTTCCTTCTGATCAACACTAGTTATTTTAACAATCATAAGATTTTTGCTATCCATCAAGATAGATCCAGAGTAATGATTCTTCTTCCATAACATCATAGTTCCCCCTGAAGCACCTTCAGAACTATTGGCCTTGATGGAATAATTTTTAAAGTCTTTGATCTGTTCTTCTTTCTCTTTACTCATCTTGGTTTCTTGGAGCAAAAGGAAATCAGGCTTTTGATCTTTGACAAAATTCCTAACTATATCCACTTTGTTAATAATATTTAACCCCCTAATATTCCAACTTAATATTTTCATTACTATTTTTTTTGGTAAAGTCCAGCATAGTTGCCTACCTACCATCATCAATATTCTATTTGCTTTCCATCTCTCTGTTCTTCCTTTTAGATTTTTTTATGGTTTATCCAAAGAACCAACATCTGGTTTTATCTTGGATTGTTGATCAATTCCCTTTCCTTCTTTATTCCGAGAAGGAGCATGAGGTTTCACCTTAGAACTTCTCATCTCAACACTCTTTATTTTGTTCTTTTTCTCATATTTTTTCTTTTGGTCTTTTGAGTTTTTTCCTTCCTCTTTCACTTCTTCTGCAAAGGGGGCCCCTTCCACTAGAATGTTATTATCATCCTTAGATGACACCTGATACTCCCCCAACTGGGAAGCAAGCATCTCTCCTTCCTCTAAACATTTTCCACCTTCAAGCATCAATTCACCTTCCTCTAACCCAACGTTGTCTTCTACATCTTTATATTGATCTTCTTTACTTTGGTAAACAACGATTTGTTTTAATAAATCTGTCTTTTCCTGTATTAAATTTTCAAACTTTTTGTTCTTTGAGTACATCCCCTGTTCTTCATTCTGAGGACTTTATTTCTTTAAAGAAAGCTCTTTATCTCCCATTGTATTTAGAACATTAACCTCTTCAGTAGAAGAAACTTTATCCTCTTCTGTACATGGGTCTGTTAAAATTTCTTGTTTCTTTCCTATCTTTCGATAGTCCTCTTTGATTTTCCATATTTTATTTTGTTGGATCTTAATATTTTTCCCATCCTTAACATTTCTTGGATGTGTTTTACTTCTAAAGGGACAGTTCTTGACCCAGTGCCCCTATTTCTTGCACGCACAGTAGGAGTTTGGAAAATCTTCAAAGATAATCTCTTGGGTTTTCTTACCAAGCTTTGATATTAATTCCACTTTCTTTGGGAGGTGATTCAAGTCTGCCACTTTTACATAAATTCTAGCACTTTGGAGTTTAGTTCTTGAAGCCGTGGCATTATCCACTACCACTAGTTCACCAAATGAACTAGCTATTCCTTTAAAAATGTCCTCATGCCAAAATTCTAAAGGGAGACTAGGAAGTCTAGCCCATATAGGAGTAGTTAAGAAAAATAAATCAGATAAGTCCATATTTGGTTCCCATTTTTTGATTGTAAGAGAACATTTTCCAAAAGACCAAGGCCCTCCACTAAGAACCTTATTCAAATCTTCCTTACAGTTGAAAATAAAAGAGAAGAAGCCATTCACCATTGATGCAATATCAATGTCTCCACGTATAGTCCAATTCTTTTTGACCATATTCTTAAGAGATTCTATATTTGGTCTAGCTCCTAGAAATTTACCCACTAATGTAAGTTCCATGGATGACACAGAGAAATCAAGTAAGGAATCTGGGATAAAAACTTGAAACTCACCTTTCTCCCAGCATGATTTAGATGTCACTGGTGGGAAAAGGGATTTCCCTGTTGGTTTTTTTCCAAACAACAACGAACATGTCCTTTGTTCAAGGAACCATGTCTACCTTTCAGATGACTTTTCCTTTTTATATTCAGCATTATCTTTCACATTCTCAATATACTATTCTAGCATGTTATTCAATGGGATACCTCTGACCCCACTAGAGGGCTCATAAACAAATGGATCCTTTCCTTTGTCAGCGTCAACCAGCAATCCTGGCCCTTCATTCTCTCCTTTTTCCTCTACTATTCCTCTAGGGTTTGTCCCTCCTACCAGATTCTCCCTGATTCTTTTCCTGCCCACAAGCGTTCCAGCTGATTCAAATTCAGAAAGGGCACCCATGTTCTCATTTTAGGTTAATGGTAGTGTTATGGCTACCAATACTTCTCACTATGTTACATTGATTAGATTTCATTATTACTAGCTCAAATATACCATACTATATACACACATCAAAGCAACCTAATATAGTATATCACCTACTTCTTAATACTTACCATGATATTCATCAAGACTATAGTATTTATTGTTTAGACTACCCATAGGATTAATTCATCAACCCAATTAGTCATAAACTATATTACTCAAGATTTTATCATCATTAAGATATTGGTAGCTTATATTGTTTTATATTTAACTACTTTGGTAAAATTCATTCTAATAATTTATTTGGAATTTCTTATTTGATCATCACTTTGATCATGAATCCTAGTATGTTTATTTATCAATGTATTTCATTTTACTAATAAATTATTTAATACATGTATTCATTTGTATAATACATGATTCTATCCTAGATATATTTATTTATTCATTCATTCTTAATACAAAACAATTCACAAACATTTTTTGTTCATTCCCATTTTTACTATCCTTTGGTAATTCAACCAAAAAAAAATTATTCAATACAAAAAACATTACTTATTTTCACCAAATAATTATTCAATATTTTTGTACATGAAGTTCCTTAATTCGAATAATTATATAACTTTTAAAACAATCCACACAACCATTTATTATTTCATTAATTAATGTTTTATCTTAAACAAAGTATGCTAAGTATATTTTATTACTTATCCACACATCACATATTACCTTATTCTATAAAATTTTCCTTGAAACTCCATCAATAACAACATTCCTTCATTGTCATAACACACAAACCATATAAACAAATTGACATTAAATTTGTAAGGTGAATCAATGGCATTATCAATTTTGAGGTAAGGTAACATTCCAAAATACACATGATTAATATTCATAAACAACATGCCATAATCATTATTAACAAGTGTTGTAGTAATAATATTCCTACTATGGAATAATTTAAGAATAGTCATCACTTAAATAAACAATACTCATTCACTCATATCCACACATTTTTTTCCAAAATAATAACAAATTAGTTTTTTATTTTTGTATGGATTCACACACTCATACCATATCATAAAATTATCTCCAAATTTATAATGAATATAAAAAATTGATAAACATAAAACCTATAATAGAGTTTAAGTTCATGAAAAAACCCTTCATGGTTAAAATCCAAAGACACTAATTGTTTTTTCTTATGAGATCACTAATTATAATTAATCATATGATAATATCCTTCCATTTTATAATCAACACATAGGATAATAAATTTACATATGTTCCTTTTAACACTACACTGAGTCCATACAAAAGTCTATCTATTTTCCTTCTATATTTTCCACAATATATATTTCCATTTCATTTGGAACTTAAACCTTTATTGTAGTGGATTCCAACTTTTGAATATTATAAATAATATATATCAAAATGCATTACCCAATATAATAAATAGTTTTAGTAATCCATCCAATAAGATTCACTAAAACATTTACTAAGAGTTTCCTTATATCATAAAACATGCATATTATCACATTAAATCTAATTTACTATAACTCAATAGACATTTCATTCCTTCCATTGGATTTTAATGAACAAACATATAGTCTATCCTTTTCTCATTATTATAAGTGATAGTAACACAATCAATTATATTACATGACCATTACTATAATAAGTAGTCTATGTATAAAAAGAATAATTTAAGACCATTTACAATAATATACATTCATTTAAATAATCAAATATAATATAATTTAACATATCAAACTAAGCATCGCATACCTTCATTAAGATACTATGTTGAATATATAATATAGTTTAAAATAAGTTAATTTATGAAACTTATCAAATTAGTACATGAGTATTCAAGTATTGTCATTGACTAAAATAATATCAATTATTTAAATATCATTCATATTGAATTAGAATTATAATAAACAAACATAATGAAATCATGCATATATTTTAACTAAGTCAAAATATTATCATTTAAACAATTATTTTAATTAAAAAAATTCAGTCATGAATGATAGCTACAACAAGGTTAATATTCACTATACATGAGCAAGTTCACATATAATGTATCATATAACCAAAGAACATAGATTCTCATTTTAATACACAATATTTTGTAAGTGACTCCATATGTCATCGGTAGATGAAATGTCTTTAAGGTTCACATGTGTTTTCCAAAATGAAGTCCTCCACATCTAGAAAAGATGTGAAACTTGAGCCCATCCATTTGATGGTAACCCTACCCACCCCAACCATCAATATGAGTTTGTATTAGGTCACCAAACATAGGAAAAAAACCATAAGAATAAATGTATTAAAATAAGGGTTTATAGAGATATTTTACACCATAAAATATCTTCACAAAAACACAAACTCAATCAAAAACCCTAAAAGTAAAATGACCTTTCAACTAAATCTTAGAAATAACCTATAAGGTGAAATGGATGCTAAATGAAACAAAACATTATTAGACATATGTCAATAAAAAAACCCACGTTTCCCTCAAAATAAAAATGTCGCAGTCATTTCAATTAACATAGTGAAGAAAATGTACATTTAAGCAATAAACCCCAAAAATGACCACATTATCACTCTAAGAAATATTTTATTTTATCTAATGCAGTATAAAAATTATGTATTGAAACCAATTATAGAGTAATGGAAATTTTATAGGGAAGGTTAAACCTTTATTAAAACTTACCCATCCTCCATGCATTTAATTTTAAAAAAAACATTTGATACTATATAGGAAAAATAACAAGAACAAAGAAAATAAACAATTTACTTGCACAAATAGTATTATGTTCATGGTTTTATTTTATCTTTCCTTTATTCTCCTTTTTCCACTTTTATTCATTATATCCCCTCAAACTATGTATTACCCATAGTCCACCATATTGTTTCTTATTTCCTTCATCCACTACATCCTCATAATGGAATTGGAGTGGTCCCATTCATTTTTCCTCCACGTCTCCCATGGCTGATGCAGCTAACCCCAACATCCTCCATGATTCTCTCTAACTTCAAACATTAGTTTCCAAAATAAAACCCAAAAATATAAAATGACCTAAAAATAAATAATTCACAATGAAAACCCTAATCTAATTATTATCTCATTTGACAAATTTGAATTTCAATCCTCGAAACATAATGTTACCAAGGTCTAGTCAAATGACCTTTTTTCATGAACAATAATTTTTCAACCATAATTAATGCTACCCAAAATTTGGTTAACTTGAATAAGTATCATTAAAAACTTTGATGTACTAGATATTAAATTTTTTGATATCCATTACGAAGGTCTTATTCTAGTTATTAATGATCTAGGATGATAGGTAACATGTCTCCCTTAGTAGCTTACAAGGTCATTTAGGATGGTCTAGTTGGTAGCTAAGTCAAGTCATGTTATTTTGTCATCAAGTGGTCATTATTTATAGTCTTAATTTTGTTTTTATAATTTTTTAAGGTAAGTTTTATAAGGTTAAGGTTAAGTATGACATAAAGACAATGTGGAATCATGCCTAATAAGACAAGATGGTGACCCTTAAAGGAAGGTGAGTTTTAGAGTTAAGAAAGTTGACCAAGAATCAAAGCCAATAAGATAAAAAAACATTTGAATTTCAATAAATTTGAAAATTTTATGGTACTTTTGATAACATTAAGGTATTCTTTCCCTTTATTCTTATAATATGTTCTAATGTTGAGATGATATTCACTAGAAAATAGAAAATATGAAGATTTTATCCTCAGATAAGGATATTTTAAGTAATCTAACCCTTATGTCATTTATTATTACTTGTGTATATATATATATATATATATATATATATATATATATATATATATATACATATATATAAAACCATCCTCCAAGTGTGTTAATTAATTGATTTCTAATACTAGAGTCTTTGTGTAACTACCATTTATCATTTTCTAATGTATAAATGAAAAGATGATGAGGGAGTTACATAATAAAGGAAGATGAAAATTATTTGAAACATTTCTTAAGGTTCATCAAGGTTCAATAATGTTTATAAAAGTTTATAAAAACCATTTCAAACAAAAAATTATATCAAGTATTCCATCGATATTTTGGCAAGCCAATAATGGTAATTTCACATGCTTAATCTATATAGATGATGAAGAGTATGATAAAAATATATTAACCAAAGTTAGATGCCCTAATTTAATTTAAATTTATGTACTTTTTTTAGTTTTATCTTTTCTCCTTTATGAATAATCACTAAAGAGTTAAGATGTCAAAAAACACTCTCAATCCCAATTAACTCAGTTTTAGGAAGTTTCAATGAAGTTGTGAGATCATTATTTATGGAAGAAGGTTTTTTAACTCCATAAAGGTCCTAATAAATCCTATTTAAATATTTCCAATCACATTCATGCTTTTTTAGGTCATAAATGAGTAGTTTTCTTAAATAATGGTGAGGTTGTATGTTTGCACTTCAAGGCTTTGAGGTCTCTAAGAAATCTAGCCCATGGAAGTTATGGTTGATGTATCCTCACCATGTAACTATACCTTATTAATATTAAATATGGTATTAAAGAGGATTTATAATGCCTAAAAAATCTCAATGCTTCAATCATGACCACCTTAGGGAGTATACCTTCATAGTTTACAAGTTTGAGTAGACACTTATGATGTTTTGAAGGTGTCCCATATAATATAAATCTTAAGACACATAAATTAAGTTGTATAAAACATTTGAATAACATATAATAGTATTAAAATATCTTCTATGATCATCCTTGAAGGAAGATATAGACTATGAGGAACCAAGAAGAGGGATGTAAAGGCTTTAAATGAACACTCAAAGTAATTGAAATGTATTAAAGGCCTAAAATATCTTGACACAATTGATTAAATTATATTCAAAGGATAAAAATATTCAAATATGTTCAAGAATAAAAATAAAATAAAGTATCCAATCCAAAAGTTTGGTGGCATTTTTTGAGTCTCAATAGGTATTTATAGGCCCGTCTCTAAGAATGAGAAAAATACACATGTGGAGAGTCAAGCATAAGGTCTGAGATATAAGGAGTTTTGAGATAAATTTTATATGTTTTTAATCCATGAATGAGAGAAACCATCTAATATATATCCATAATTGAACCCTAATAGACCATCAAAGCTTTAAAAGAAGTTAAAGGCCTATCTAACCTAAGATGATCATATACGAACCTAGACTGTGTACTTGGAGTTGAATATTTTGCATGAAAAGTATGAAAGTATTAGATAGATAAAAATTGATATATATTTTAGAGTGAAGTATAATATTTATATGGGTATTTTTAAGGTTCAAAATTCTTGAAATGAAAAAAGGATGTGCTTGTAACTGTGTATAACCAACACCTATGCGAGTATCTATAGGATTGTCTATGTAAATATGTGAAAGGTACATTACACTAGGTTAAATGAGTACCTATGGTATTTAATAGGATTTAAAATTCCTACCAAATCTCAATGATTCAATCATGACCACCTTGGGGAGTATACCTTCATAGTTTGCAAGTCTGAGTAGACATTTTTAATATTTTGAAGGTGTCCTAACTGATAGAAAGCCTAAGACACCAAAAAAATGTGTATAAAACATTTTAATAACATATAATAGGCTTAAAATATCTTATATTATCATCCTTGAAGTAATATATGGACTATGAGGACCCAATAAGATGATTTTAAACGCTTCAAGTGAACACTAAGAGTAATTAAAACTTATTGAAGGCCTAAAATATCTTGACATAATTGATTGAATTATCTTCCAAGGATAAAAAAATTAAAATAGGTTAAAGGATAAAAATACAATAAATAATCTAATCCAAAATTTTGGTGGCATGTTTTGAATCTCAACAGGGATTTACAAACATGTCTCTAAGAATGAGAAAAATACACATGTAGAGAGTTGAGCATAAGGTATGAGAAATAAGAAGTTTTGAGAGAAATGGTATATGGTTTTAAATCCATGTATGAAGATAAAACATCTAATAAATATCTAGAATTGAACCCTAATGTAACATTAAACCTTGAAAATAAGCTATAGGCCTATCTAACCTAAGATGATCATACATAAGCCTAGATTGTGCACTTATAGCTGCATATTTTGCATGAAGAAGTATACAAGTATTAGATAGGTGAAAATTGATATATATTTTATAGTGAATGATAATATTTATATGGAAATTTTAAATTCTTATAATTATTTAAATTTAAAAAAAATTGTACTTGTAACTGTGTATAATCAACACCTATACGGGTATCAACATGATTTCCTATACAAATACGTGAAAGTTACATTTCACTGGGTTAAATGAGGTTGGTGAAACATATAAGAGGTTAATTAAAATATTAAGTATATTTATAATACCTAATAATATCACCAAACTTACAATAAACCATTCATGAAGGATCTACTCTCAAGAATACAACCAAGAAGCCAAAATGAGCACTTACAACCAGGAACAACTTTAACCTAAACATAAGAAAAGGTAAGAGGTTTCTTCTTACACATGAAATTATAAATGGTAAGTGATGGTGAAATATAATAATCATAATATTTAGTATATTTAATCCTTTGTGTAGGAGAGAAATCACTCAAGATGAGGCATTCTCAAGCTTAAGCAAAACCTTCAGGCCTAGTAGATAGCCTACAAGGATACAAGTACACATACAAGGAGAGCATGCATGCTATAGTTTTATTTTATGAATTAAGGATATAAAAAGATATTATCAAATTATATGAAGGTAATTCATGATGAATTTATACTTGGAGAAGTAAGAAAAGACCTAGATAGGGATGTTGGGGTCATAGTATCAAAATCACCATCAAACTATCATAATGAACAAATCAAGTTGCAAAGTTTTATAAAAATAAAATACTTATTGTAGATAATTTGGAATCATTATATAGTTTATAATTGATCCTTTTTATACCTTAATATCTAATTAAATGCATTTTGAGGTTTTTAAGGCCTAAAAGATCTTTCTTAGTCTTCACACTTAGGACTATTAAGCTAAGAGGAAGTTTTGTGTGACTTAAAACTACACTAAGAATATGCATGGAATAAAATGACTATTTGAGAGTTTTAGGGAGGTATAAAAATTCCAATTTAGGCCATTATTTCATATTTTAATGTCTTACATAGTATAAATAATCTTTAAGAAGGATTGTCATGTTGGAATGGCCTAAAACCTTCACAAAAGGCTCAAAAAGTTATGATATGTTGCCTAGAAATTCTAAGATATTTTTCATGGAAACATATGTATATTGGAGGTGTTTACAGGGTGACCCTAATCCAAACTAGAGACATTA
Source organism: Torreya grandis (assembly GCA_037957365.1). Lineage (NCBI taxonomy): Eukaryota > Viridiplantae > Streptophyta > Pinopsida > Cupressales > Taxaceae > Torreya > Torreya grandis. The sequence continues at coordinate 172,994 of JARHVA010004711.1, forward strand.
TTTTATAGGTTGAGGGCCTAAACTCTATGAAAAATAGTTAACAACTCAAGCATGTAAAACTCTCCTAAAACCCTCTCAAGAGACCTGATGGAGGATATTGACTTCATAAGCACTAAAAATGAATTTAATTAACCTAAAAACACCTTAAAATCATTAATCACTCCAAAATTATCCTCACCATGGTATTTTCCTATATTTTCACTGATATAGATACATTTAATGCTATGTTTTTATAGGGTTTTGGGCTCAAAATAGGGTTTTTGGATAAATTAACTAATGTAAAAATTTTGAGAGGTTGGTGTGAAGATTATTATGCCTAAAAATATCCAAAACCCTACTCTTTTACTTCTAAAATTACTCATACATGTCTAATTTCCAAAGATAGTGCAAAAAATCTTATGAAAGAGTGATATGGTCACCTAGGAGAGATAGAGAAGTAGGGTTAGATCACTTTAAGGCCATGGTTCATATCATAACATGGTTATTATGATCTGAGATAGGTATATCAACCTTTCTAAAGTTCCTCATATAGGTATTATTACCATTCTAATGGCTAATAATAAGAAAGTTAGACCTAATAGACTAATAAGCCTATAGGGCTAATGAAGGAGAAACTCTACCATTAAAAAGAGTGAAGAAAATGTGTCAATGGAAGATATAAGAAGCTTTTATAATCCTAGGATTGCATATATATTTGTTCATGAATCCAATATTCCATGTGTTAAGTTTCTAATTGTAACTTCCCCTTCAATAAGTACTTGTAACACTCCAAATAAGAGCTTATGCACCACTTGGTGAAGTTACTCATCAAGTTAAGCCAAAAAATTCCAAGAATATGGATGAAAATACTCTTAAACTCCCCTAAATTTTGAATTATAACATACTTAATGTGGATAACACTTGTTTATGCATCCCCTACATCTCTATTCTCTCTCTTCTCACATTTCTCTTATATAGGTAGCCTTGAATGGCTTATAATGGATCATTAGGATGAGTATGTCAAAGACCTTCTAAAAAAAACACTTGAATTATACTTTTTAATTTTTAATAAAGTTTATTCTTACTTTCTCGCATGATTTCAACTAATGTACTTATGTTATTATCGATGAATGCTAGTATTAGTGATTTCACTCTCTCCCATTTGTCCTCTCCTACCTCTTTACAAATGGATTGTCTTCTTGTAGGTTACATGGTTAGTTTGATGTATCTTTACATGGTTTGAAAGTTTATTTCAATAATTAGTTCTTTTCTTATACCTCTTGACTATCCCTCTCATTCAATGCATTGTTTATGACCTCCATATTATAACACTCATGCTTGAAGGTCCTTATTGAGTAGTGTGATCATTTTAAAGTCTAATTCATGTTATTAGTACATTATGGTCAAGTGGAAGGTGTTAATTTGGTGAATCACCTCCCTATATTAGTTTACTATTAGTTTCTCTTACCCTTTTTCTTTTCAAGTAATAATTTTAGTAGTGTTTTGGGGTGATAGCATTAAGGGAGCTAACCCTATCTAGATATTCACCTCGCTAATTAGGCGACCCAAAAACTAGAGGTGATTCCATGCTATTCCTTAATTGAAGACTCTTTAACACCCTCCTCAAGGGTGAAAATTTTGTTAATAACAATGACATTAGTCAAGATTGATGTATCATAAGTCCTTATAAGAAATTATTCATATAACCATCACCTAGAGTGAAAATTATTTTCCCAAGTTACAAAGTCAACCAACAATGTTAAAATGAATCATTAAATTAAACAATAAATTAAGCACAAAAAATAAGTTATGATTATTGTCCAATAGTGTATTCCCAGCCTAAACCTATCTCATATCACATGGTTGTTACCTAAATTCATCAAAGGATAAAAATAATACCATTATGGTAAAATGTAAACCAATTTAAATATAGAACTGAATATATCTAATCAATAAATGAATTTTTATCATCACAATATAAATCATAATTTAATATAAAATAAATCAAACTATTATAATATTAGTGTCAAATGTCTCAATAGTCCAAAGTGTATAAAATTTTATTCCACCATAAAATAAGGCACCATTCTAGGGTCTAGATAAAGAGGTGAGGAAAGTGCTACCTAAAAATATTCTCATCTCCATAGGTGACACTTTTCTCATTAAATTTATCCCATTCGACCAACACTTATATTTTTTATTTCACATATTAATCTTATGATTAACTAAGATCATAATGGAACCTAAACGAATCATATCTTTCTTTTACTACCAAAAAATTATTCCAACACTCACCACTAGCTAGTGTCTCAGAATGCCTTCTCAAATGGGACTAAAATGTAGACACTCAATTCTCACAACTATCATGTCAAAATTTCAATTATAAATGACTTCCTACAATAATCCACAAGCTGGGCCAAAACCACTGAAACACTTTGATTCATCTACACATGTCACATGTAGTTTCTAAACCATTTCAATATTTTCCTAATGGGTCATTATATTGTATGTAATCATTAATTTCTTCCAATTTATCTCCAATAAAATTAGGATATAACAAATTGACATTTTTGATTAATAGTGCATGATAATTAATCAGATTATAAATATTACAAAAAGCCTTATTAGATTCACTTACCTAATTAAATCTAATTAAACACTTAAGTTAAAAATCCATGTCAAATAAAAATGCATGTCAAATTAGTGAATATATAATTTTATAAAATGAAAATTAAACAAATATATTTTAAAAAGGTGATATCATCATGACATCATTGGTCACAAAGTTAAAAATAAAAAATATCAACATAAATACAATAAAAATAAGAAATGTTGAGTCATGCCAATAATTACTCACTTATTATAAAATATTAATTTCAAAATTTTTGACATTTGGTCTCCAATTTTAAATCTATCTTGGATCACACTTCTTGATCTTGAGATGGATGGTTAGAATCATTTCAAAAAAATTATAAATATAATGGCCTCCATAGACAATTATCAAGCTTTATTGTGCAAAGATATAATGCTAAAATAAAGCTAAAAACTTCACCATTTCCTCATCTTGATTTATCAAATCCATTGGTGGACAAGGGGATATGCCATTGGAAAGAACAAAGTGCATTGATAAAGACTCCTACTTCACAAACTGAGCTCAAAAATTTACAAAACTGTTACTAGACGGGGTCTTTAAGGAAGGTGAATTTCTTGTTTGTCTTCTTTCATTGATTTCCTTGTATATTAATTATATATCACCCTAGGGATCAAGTATAGAGTGTTAATTCTTGCATTAATTTTATATTTCATTCACTAATTTAATATTAATCCTCTTTACATTTCTTGTTTTATGGGTCATTAGTTAGTTCTTTAGCAAATCTTTTTCTTATTAAAAACTTTTTCATTATTTGAAAATACATTACTGTGACTAGTGTCTCAAAATTCCTTCTCAAATAGGGGTAAAATGTATAAATTCAATTCTCACCACTATTATGTTAAAATTTTAAGTCTGATTGACTTCTCACAATAACACACAAATAGGACCAAAAACATTGAAACACTCTGACTCATCTACACACATCACTTGAAATTATTTAACTGCTTCAATATGTCCCTAATTGGTGAATTATCCTCAATATAATAATCTCCTCCTTATAATTCATCTCCAGTCAAATGATGACCTAGAAAATTAACACTTTTGACCAATTATGCATGGTAGTTAATCAATTTCTAAGAATTGCAAAATTCTTAATCAAATTCACTTAACTAATTAAATACAAATAAATGCTTAAGTGAAAAATCCATGTCAAATTAGTGAATATCTAAATTTGGAAAATTAAAATTCAATAAATATCTAAAAATGTGACATCATCATGACATCATTAGTTACAAAGTCAAAAATGTAAAATATCAATATAAATGTAATAAAAATCAAAAATACTGTGCCATGCCTATTAATTACTCCCTTCTTCCAAAATATTAATTACAACATTAATGACATTTTGTCTCCAAATTTGAATCAATATTGGACCACACATTGATTTTAAGATGGATGGTCAGTATCACTTTAGGAAAATTATATATGTAAGATCCTCAATGGATAATTATAGAGCTTTATTATGTAAAGATATAATGCCAAAATCATGCTAAAATATTCACCATTTCCTCACATTGATGGATCAAATCCATTGGTGTACAAGGGGATATGTCATTGGAATGAACAAAGTGTACTGACAAAGACTCCTACTTCACAAACTGAGCTTAGGCATTTGCAAAATAGTTGCTAGATGGATTCTTCAAGGAAGGTAAATGTCTTGTTTGTCTTATTTTATTGATTGTTTTGTCTAGTAATTCTAGCTCACCCTATGGAGCAAACATAGAGTGTTAGTTCTTGAATTCATTTTGGATTTCATTCACTAACATTTTTTTAACACTCTTTGTATTTCTTATTCTATGTGTCACTAATTATTTCTTCGGCCAAATTTTTTCCTCTTAATTTATTTTTATTATTTGATAAGAGTTTATTGTTCCTTGTGTCTCATAACATCGTCTCAATTAGGGTAAAAATGTAGACACTTAATTGTTATCACTATTATGTCTAAATTTTAAGTTTGAACAACTTCTTGTAATGATGCAAAAACTGAACCAAAACCACCAAAATACTCTAATTCACTTGCACATATCATGTGCAATTTTAAAACTAAATCAATATGTCCTTAATTGGTGAATTATCCTGAATTCAATCAACCACTTATTCTAATTCATCTCCAGTCAAGTTATGACTTATAAAATTGACATTTTCAACCAATAATGTATGACAACCAATAAAATTCTAATAATTGCAAAAAGCCTAATTAGATTCACTTAACTAAAAAATTCTTATCAAATTAGTGAATATCTAATTTTGGAAAATGAAAATTTAAAAAATATCTAAAAAATGTGACATCATCATGACATCAGTGGTCATAAAGTCAAAAATGCAAAATATTAACATAAATACAATAAAAAAAAATGTTGAGCCATGCCTATTAATTATTTCCTTCTAAAATATTAATTGAAATATTCATGTAATTTGGTCTCCAAATTTGAATCAATCTTGGACCACACATATTAATCTTGAGATGGATGGTAAGTATCATTTCATGAAAATTATAAATACAAGGGCCTCCATGGACAATTATCAATCTTTATTGTGCAAATATATAATGCCAAAATCATGTTAAAAGATTCACCATTTCCTCATATTGATTTATCAAATCCATTGGTGGATAAGGGGAGATGCCATTAGAATGAACAAAGTGTATTGACAAATACTCCCACCTCACAAATATAGCTCAACCATTTTTAGAGCAGTTGTTATATGGGGTATTCAAGGAAGGTAAATGCCTTGTTTGTCTTCTTTTATTGATTTCTTTGTCTACAAATTATGGATCACCCTAAGGAGAAAATATAGAGTGTTATTTCTTTAATTCAGTTTGGATCTCATTCACTAATATTAACCCTCTTTGTATTTCTTATTCTAAAATTACATTTCTCTTAATTCATTTTACATAAGTAAGTGTATTTAAATGAAGAACTTATAATTATATCTTAATGCAATCAAGGACTAGTATGAATAGTAGGCAATGCCAAAACTAAGGCACACCTTATTCTAGGCTAATATAGTGAGAGGATAATTAGTGGTACTTAGATCATTTAATGTAAATGATTTATTTTACTTGTATTATAATATTGAGGACCCCTATTACCATTTAGATAGAACTGTTGAATATGAAGTTTTAAAATCTTTGTATTATGTGTATTATTTTAGCACATCCTTAAAGCCTTTTGTATTATTTTAGTATGAAACAATTAAGCATAGTATTATATTATCCTCATTTATGTAAGATAACATTGCAAATATTTTTGGTGAATTGGATGCATCATACAATAGGGTGGAACCCTAATACAATTTGGTTGCTCTTGTTAGTCAATTATTTCTTATATACGTTACTAGTACTACTTAAACAAAAAAATTGAATAAATGATATTGTAATATTCATCATTCATGGCATGCATTATATGAATTACTTGGATAAATGATTTTGCTAAAAAGTATATATATCCTATTCTAAGGAGACTCGAATGGAAATTCTCAGTCACTTAAATAATTTTAGGTCAATAGATTCATTTTTTTATGTTTGGTATCCTGAGTGGCCAATGAGAAGACAACTACACATATTGTATGTTGTATTTGTTAGAATAAATTATTGATGTTAATTCATCATAGTATTTATATCATGTGAGGTTGTTGCATAACACAAATCATTATGTTTTAGGTTGTTATATTGTTATTTGTTAACATTTACTATTTATAGTATGTTAGATTTTACATTTTAGGATTTACCTTTAGTTATAAATATAGCTATGTAACCTTTGGTTTAGTTAATTAAAAATCATTGAATTTATTTCAACAGTAATAATATTTCCTTCACATGACATAGTTATCAAAGTAATGGTATGTGTAGACACCAAAATTGTGTCGACTCCCCTTGGTCCCTTACACACATTATTAATTTAAAATAAAATATTACTTTAAATTAATAACATCATCCTTGACATCACCCTAGGACACCTCACCTTGGACACCTCACCCCTAAGACTATTTCCTACCCTATGACTCACCCCAAGACTAAGTCATCCAAATCATAACCACCTAAGACCCATTCCAACCTCTTAACTAACCCTCGTGCTTATTAACCCCATAATTTGACAATTCTCCAACAGACTATGCACTTGGAAGATGGAAAATGGGCTGTTAAGCCCTTTTACCAGTTCTCTACCCACCGACGTCAGTCAACTATCAGCCAACGCCAGTGGGACAGCCAACGCCAGTGGGATAGCCAACATCAGTTACATAAACCGATGTCTAATGCTGAGTTAAGCCCTTAGCTCTTATCAATCAATTCTTAGACTCTCTGACGGGATCTTCAATGTTGGAATCAATTTGGGACATCACCAGGCATCACAGTTTGACTAACACTCACCTGGCTACAGTAACTCAGCATAAGTGACTCTAGACTAGATGTGAACATTGCACGAGGACTTGACGACAGCCACAACAGGAACAAGTGTTCTACACCACTGGTTCAGCCACAAGTAGAGCTAAGTATTTCTTCTACCCTTTCATTTCAATAATTTAGAAAGCATTAGTAATTAGTCTCTATTTACTATATTTCTAAATACCGTCAACTGACCCGACCTTCAACTAGACCTGACTTCTTCCTGGAAAGGCTGAAAATCCTTCCTCTCACCCTTACCCTTTTTGACAACCTATCATCTACCTTTGTCCTTCTATAGACCTTATTTGTCTCCCTGCAACCCTGCACAGACCTAGACTACTTCCAGACCCCTCTGTCGACCACAAACCTATCCAAGGCCCATTTCCCTGACTGACATCGACCATTTCCTCTACCGATGTTGGTAGCATAATTGACGTTGGCAACCTTGACAAACTGACGCTGGTATAACTGACATTGGTGACTATGGAAGACTAACAGTAGGAATCAGGTACGTGTTATCTATTTCTCTTTCTTAGTTTTTCATTATTTCTCTTTATCTAACATTCTTTTTATCAACTAGTGGACTGTCATCCCTCAAGGAAGTTTTTGCACTTCTGGGACCGAGCTTTGCTTGGCAGTCCACCATATATCTATCTAACATTTTTCTATTTAAGTCTTATTCTCTCTATAGGTGTCATCCTCCACAGCCAAAGAGGAGCTCCTTCAATCGCTTGGATATGGTGCGCAACTTCATCTGGGTATCATCTAACCCCTGACCATTATCTTTAGTTTCTTATTTCTTCTGAATATAAAAAGCAAAAAATAGTTAGAAACATTCTGACACGCTCGGTGAGACCCCTAGAGTTTTCCTTGGGTTCATTTCTTTTCTTCTAAAGGCAACATTCATATATGTGAATTAATCTTTCTTCTTGCATCCTTCCTCTTCTTTCTTTTTCTTTTGAAAAGAAATCATAAGCACAAGTTAAAAAGAATCTTTCTTTTTCTTGTCACTTTTTACCTACATCTTAGAGTAGTGAAAATCCATGCTCTTAACCTTTTCCTCACTTGTTTGCATCTGAACAATAACATTTCAATTTGGGTTAAAATTTAAATGCATTTGGCTCCTGCTTGAATGCATATTTAGCTCATCTAATAATTAAACCGCATTATGAATAAATCATAGTGCACATATGTTACACATCCTGACCACATTCACAATCAAACATCTAAACATACCTGAGACAAGGCCCATCTAGGATTTCATCACCTAGCAGATACCTTACCCTTCTTGGCGATCCTACTTGGACTTTACAACCAAGGGGAGGACCCACTCTATTCTCTGGCAGAGTATAACTCTAGGGGAAGTATATATTGGCTAAGCGGCCCAGCTCAGCTCTGGGCTCGTGAAGTGAGGGGAGCAATCCCCTAGCACCAAGCCACATACAAAACCTAATATAGATATTTGAGCACCAAAACTTAACCTAAAACCAACCTTAGACTACTTCTTTTAGGACCCGTTATAAAAGCCCAAATCCCAAACATATTCTTCTCAGGCATAAGCCACCACGACTCTAAAATTTATTCTTAAAAATTTAGCGTTTAGAGGTTGCTTGCCTTCATATTTTCTGCTATTTTTATTTGGTTTTTTGAGCTGGTAAGGACACATTTTTTTGAGGTCTAAAGACAACTCAGACTTTCTTTTTCTTCCAAAAACTTTCAATTTTCTGAGTTTCTGGAAACACACAGACACCGACATCAGTTTTTCCATCGTCATCGGTAGATTTTCCTCATCGACATCAATTTTTCTACCAATGTCGGCAACTTATCCTCACCAACATTAGTATTTCAACCAACGTCGGTCACTATCAACAAACATTTTTCAAAATAGCAAGCTTAAAAACCTAACTTTTTTGCTATTCAACCCAACCTTTTGGTTTTCTAAAACTGAAACACACAGTTTCTAGAACCTAACTCTTTTTGCCTTGGATGGATTTGACACACCATCAAGTCAAATCCCTTATTGACCAGGTGAGGCAACAACCACTTCTACCCTTGCCTTTCATATCAAGTCACCAAATGGAGTATACTTCAGATATTAAACGTATCCTATCCAGCCTACCCCCACCAATCAATCTCCAATCATTCCCAAAGGGGATCAAAACTTTGAGAGATTTCTTGATCATAACATCAAGGCTCTCCAACACTATCTCGCGAGAAGCCAAACATGGAACCCTTTAGGTAATCCTATTTATGGGATGCCAACTTCCTTGGTTGAAGTGGCAGTGACATCAACAGCCTCCGCTACCCAACCCATCATCACTTAGGCCATTGCCTCGACCGATAACCCGAACATGGCCAATGTCCAAAATTTGGCCTCTCCTATTTTTAGACCTACCTCCATCAGGGTTTCCATACCCCCTCAACCATAATTAATTCAACCAAGTTCTACACCTTATCAAAACTTGATTGTCTCAACTCCACACACACTTACACCTATAAATGTGGGAGTGACTACCTATCCTTTTACCAATGCTGCCATTCAACCACCTTTGGTGGTATCTAGTCAACTTATGCCCTCCAACTTCATGGCACAAGCCCCCTTGACCTCAACATCAGTCCCTATGAAAAACTACCAATATGTTGCACCTATACAAATGCAACCAAGTACGTCATACACCCCTCCTAATGCATTTTAGGTACCTTACAATCTAGGGGGTGCCCCATCTTCCAGTCCATCAGTAGATCTAATTAAGATGCTGATGGATAAGATGTCCAACCTTGAGATGTCTATTTCTTGTTCAAGCAATGTTCTTTCATACGAACAAATTTGCAACGAACCCATCCATCCTTTGGTCCCTATTCAACCATATCCTAGCCAGTGGGAACTCCCCAAATTTACTCACTTTTAGAGTAAAGAGGACCCACAACAACATCTATGAGTGTTTAGACACGCTTGTTACCTTATAGCCCACGATGATCTGTTGTTACTATGCACATTTTCCATGTCACTTTCAGGAGCCGCCCTTGACTGGTATAGTTCCATTACCAGTCATTCACTCTTTTCTTTCACTCAACTCACCCAACTATTCCTTGACCACTTTTCAATCAACATCACCAAGAAAGTCTCCATTACAGACCTCTATTCTATTAAATAATTCGACGATGAATCAATAGCTGACTTCATTGCCCATTGGAGAGGGTTGATCAACCAACTCTCCTTTTCTTTACCTCAACCTGAGCTCATTGAGCTCTTTTCAAGACCATGTGCCAAGCACATCTCATCCACCTTATGGGTCCAAACATTCCTCACATTTGACGAAGCTTTCACCATGGCCAGAAAGCTTGAACTCCATGTTGTCGAAGAAGATAAGGTCAAATTGCATAGTAACAAAAAATCCAATGACCCTTCTTCATCCAAACCTTCTTCTTCCTACTCCAAGTCTAAAGGAGTGGAAAACACTGTGGTCCTTAGGCCATCATCTTCAACAATAACTAACCAATCTCAACCTTCCACATCAGACTACATCACAAAACAATTCCAACAACAATATGTACAACTTCAATATACTCTAATTGGAGAGTCATACGCTTCCATGTTGGATAAACTCGTCAAACAGGGTGTCCTTAATCTCCCTCAAATTTGACCACCTCAATTTGACCCCTCAAAAGCCATCCCTACATGGTATAGGGAAAATGACTTTTGAAACTATCATTGTGTCAAGGGTCATGACACAGACAACTGCAAAACCTTCAAAAACATCATTCAAGACATGTTGGACAAGGGGGATCTTGTTTTGGATAACCCAAATGTGCTGGCCAACCAAAACATGGATGTCATTAGACAACCATTCCCTAACCAGCCCCCCAGTCAGCATAACATTCAGACCATAGCCAATGACCTTCAAAAGCATAATATACACACGATCGACATGGTTTTTAACCAACCTCTCCACAGTCTGAAGAGGTTAATTAGCCTATTTGTCCACCATAAGTAGAAGAGCCTTCTTCACCTATTTATTCACCACAAGTAGAAGAGCCTTCTTCTCCTATTTGTCCATCATAGGTAGAAGAGCCTTCTTCTCCTGTTTGTCCATCACAGGTAGAAGAGCCTTCTTCACCTATTTATCCACCACAGGTAGAAGAGCCTTCTTTTCCTATTTGTATATCATAGGTAGAAGAGCTCTCTTATCCTATTTGTCCATCATAAGTAGAAGAGCCTTCTTCACCTATTTGTCCATCATAGGTAGAAGAACTCTCTTCTCCTATTTGTCCACCACAGGTAGAACAACTCTCTTCTCCTATTTGTCTATCACAGGTAGCAGAGCCTTCTTCTCTTATTTGTCCATCATGGGTAGAAGAAATTTCTTCTCTTATTTTTTCACCATAGGAAGAAGAACCTTCTTCTCCTATTTGTCCTCCACCAATGGAGGATAGTCCTCCATCCAACCCCCTTTCACACACAGGAGAGTCCACATTGATTTCTCCCATATTGGAGGATGCCTTGATGGCACCAACACTGGCTGCCATGCCTTCATCCTTCTTATCATCAATAGGGGATCATAATTTCCCCACTAATCAACCACATGCAGAAGCCTTAACCATCCCATGCCTCTCAAACCTCACTCACCCACAAGTGAAGGTAGACTTGAATCTCGCCTCGCCCAATAGTAGTCCTCGCACTAAACTAAAGAAGGCTACTAAACCACGTCAGAGAATTTCTCTCCCACCGTCACCATTGCCCTTTATTTTGGGCCCACACCCATCCACCTTAATAGGAGTACTTCTTACTCTTACACCTCACAAAGGCAAATTGCCTCCATTACTCTCTCAACCTAACATAAACATACTTCCTCCAAAACATTCAACATATCTCATCAACAAGAACGTGCCATCTCCACATATGGCCACACTGCCAACAAAAAAGATGATATGACAAACTCCCTAAACAACTCCTAAAAAGGAGTTGTCAACCCCAACTACAACAAAAATCATAAATCCATTAAGGGGATCCTATGCTTTGATGTTATGCCAATTGTTGCAATCTTTGAGCATCACTCTCCCGCCCATTAAACCATATCAACCTCTCGAACCAAAACCATCTTGGTTTGATGGCTCTCAAATTTGTTGGTATCATCGCACACCTGGGCATGATACTGAGCATTCCTGTGCCCTTAAGGTTGCCATTCACCAACACTTGAAAAAGGACACCCCTCACATTGAGGACTCTCTTGACCATTTTTCTGACACATCACCGACATCATCCCAAATCTCTTCACCTAAATTGGGATCCCCATACAAGACTATAGTCCCTCTACCACCTTCCACTCCTTTATTTGAAATCAACATTGTTAATGTGGCCACTAGGCCCCAAACCGTGAAGGATAAACGAAAAGAGCAGGTCTCTATCCCTTTGACATATCCATTATTCATCAAGACATCTCAACCAACACAACCCAAGATTTCTATCTTGGACATGTCTCGACCAACATCACTAGAAGAAATTCCTCCTAACCTCTCTAGTCCACATGAAGTTTGGTATAAGCAACTTGTGGACTACTTAACATATTCTATCATACCATCCAATCTCTCTAGCAATGCACGATGAGATTTTATCAAACGTACTGCTTGCTACACCATGCTAGGGGGACTTCTCTACAAACAAGGTCAAGACAGCCTCCTTATCTAATGCCAACAACATACTAACCGACTTCACATCCAACATCGACCAAACCATGCCCACAACAATAATATGAAAGAGCAAGATTTCAAAATTGGGGATCTCATCCCTACAGAAGACCAACATGTGACCAATTTGGAAAGAAGAAAATAGGGCAAGTTTGCTCCTAAATTGGCTCAGACCTTACATCATAATGCATAGATCAGGGACTTATCCTCTATCTTCTCTCGAAGGTTGACCCAAACTTGAGCCTCTTAATGCCTTACATCTTTGACCATTCTACTGTTAGTCAAGTAATCATTCACTTGACATTTAACTTGAGCTCATCCCTTGAGCAATCCCCGTCATCCTCATTCATATTTCTTTCAACCATTTTTTCTTACAACCATTAGTCAACCCTTTTGTCAAGCATGAATGCTTTGTCCTAATAAAAGGGAAACCCTTAAACCTCTATAGTCAAGTCCATGACCAAAAATTTAGTCATAGATAAAAGGTCATAAAACTATAAACGTAGACTGCTCCCTTGAAGGACAGCTGCATAATTGTTGTAATTACTAGACTGCTCCCTTGCAGGATAGTTAGACATTCAAACATACAAAGCAAACTCTAGACCACTCCCTCAAAGGATGGATATGAGCAAATTTTTCTACATACACAGCACATCATGACCACAAAACAAAACAACATCCCAAGTGGACTTCCCGCATTAATCAATCTACTATATATATATATATATATATATATATATATATATATATATATATATATATATATATATATATATATATATATATATATATATATATATAAATGACAAATTATTAAATCATGGACTTGCCTATAGTCATTCTCAAGGTCACCTATAAAATGGAAAAAGTTATCCCTACTAAAAAGGGTTACCCTACCCTCACATATCACATAATCACACCTATCACCCCAACATACTCAAGGGATTTTGAGCTCACTAAATGTCAAGTGATTCGAATACTTCTCTAACACAAACCACTTGTCAACAACATAATGCATGAATGGGGCTTTTGTTTGCAACAACCTTTATCTATGCCATCATTATAGTCCTTAAAAGATCAATGTGCCTTTCACTTCTTATAAACTTTGGTCACATATAACCAAACCAACCCCATCAAACCAAAACATTTTATAACCAACAAAAACCAGACCAAACCAATCCATTAACACTACATCATATCCCATTCACATTAGTTTTTACAGATAATAATACACATGGAAACCATCAACCAAACACAATTTATGTCAAGCATAAACCATTACTTGTTGAAGCATAAATAACCTCATTTCATTTTTATCATACACCATCACAAATATGGAAAATTACTAGGGATGAAAATCCATACAACCAATGTTACAGAATACACCATCACATAATATGGAAAAGGCTATAACATCATCATACCTCACATCACCAATGTTACAAGATACACCATCACCAATATGGAAAAGGCTGTAACATCATCATACATTTATCATAACTATCAACCACTAACCTGACCAAAATAACTATCAACCACTTTGACTCTTTTTCAAAACTACATTGGCTTGAGGCCCTTAACACAGGAGCTATGTAGGCATCACTCAGTCTTTTGGGGTTAGCTCAGCCATCTGCCTGATCATCTCCCTAATGACATCATCCATTCATTAGTTTGTCAACCTGATGGACCAACCATATAACCTTTAACCATGACTTAACCCAACACAAAATCATGACCAAACAACTAGCCCTAACACTGCAGAAGTCACCTTTGATTTCTCATGGGGCACATTGGAGATCACATACATCTCCCTGACCACAAAAAACAACACTTGAGATCAATTATATCTCAGTGCAACCTGACTTGACCAACGACCTTGGAGATCATGACTATCTCCTCCGACCACGACCACTTCTGAGACAACTCTGCCTTGGTTATTTTGATTGCATGTATGCTACCTCACGAATAGTTGGAAAATTTTATGCACCTCACATTATGACCCTCACAAGTATCAAATCGCACCCAAGTTGATCCCCACTACTTGTGACATTTTCATGTTTTCTAGGAGCACTTCCTGAGCCTGGGATACTTGGAACACGATGACCATTGGAGCTATAGCTTTGATCATTTAACCCAATCAGCTACGACTAAATGTTGGGGACTAGTTAATTCAATTTTAGCACTCCTCGACCTTGACTGTGACAATTTGACCTATCTATCACGTGAAGTGGTATACACACACTCTCAAATATTGCAGCATTCACACTCAAACTTCACCATAACCATTGACTGCCTATCAAATTGACAATCGATTTTAGGTTACCTTCCCTCGACTCCCGCTTTGAGTGGCAATACCTAATCACATACCTGGGGCAACTTACTCCTATTTTTGTCTTGCAGTTCATCAAGAACAACCAACAAGACAAAAAGGGTCAAATGTAGACACCAAAATTGTGTCGACTCCCCTTGGTCCCTTACACACATATTAATTTAAAATAAAATATTATTTTAAATTAATAAAATCACCCTTGACATCACCCTAGGACACCTCACCTTGGACACCTCACCCCTAAGACTATTTCCTACACTATGACTCACCCCAAGACTAAGTCATCCAAATCATAACCACCTAAAACCCATTCCAACCTCCTAACTAACCCTCATGCTTATTAACCCTATCATTTGACAATTCTCCAATGGACTATGCACTTGGTAGATTGAAAACGGGATGTTAATCCCTTTTACCAGTTCTCTACCCACCGACATCAGTCAACTATCAGCTAACACCAACGAGATAGCCAACGTCGGTTACATAAATCGATGTCTAATGCTGAGTTAAGCCCTTAGCTCTTATCAATCAGTTCTTAGACTCTCTAATGGGCTCTTGGATGCTGGAATCACTTTGGGACATCACCAGGAATCACACTTTGACTAATGCTCACCTGGCTATAGTAACTTGGCACAAGTGACTCTAGACTGGATGTGAACATTGCACGAGGACTCGATGGTAGCCGCAACAATAACAAGCGTTCTACACCACTAGTTCAGCCACAAGCAGATCTAAGTATTTCTTCTGCCCTTTCATTTCAATAATTTAGAAAGCATTAGTAATTAGTCTCTATTTACTATATTTCTAAATACCATCAACTAGACCCAACCTTCAACCAGACCTGACTTCTTCCTGGAAAGGCTGAAAAGCCTTCCTCTCACCCTTACCCTTTTTGACAACCTATCATCTACTTTTTTCCTTCTACGGACCTTATTTGTCTCCCTACAACCCTGCACAAACCCAGACTCCTTCCAAACCCCTCTGTCAACCACAAACCCATCCAAAGCCCATTGCCCTGACTGACATCGACCATTTCCTCTACTGACATCGACATCATAACTGACATTGGCAACCTTGACAAATCGATGCTGGCATAACAACTGACATTGGCGACTATGGAAGACTAACAACAGGAATCAGGTATGCATTATCTATTTCTCTTTCTTAGTCTTTCATTATTTCTCTTTATCTGACATTCTTTTTATCAACTAGTGGACTGTCATCCCTCAAGGAAGTCTTTGCACTTCTGGGACCGAGCTTTGCTTGGCAGTCCACCATATATCTATCTAACATTTTTCTGTTTAAGTCTTATTCTCTCTACAGGTGTCATCCTCCACAACCAAAGAGGAGCTCCTTCAATCACTTGGATACGGTGCGTAACTTCATCCAGGTATCATCTAACCCCTGACCATTATCTTTAGTTTATTATTTCTTTTGAATATAAAAAGCAAAAAATAGTTAGAAACAATATGATTCTGATCACATAAATTTTTCATAATAAACTAATTTAAAATATTAGTGTATTATCTTATATTACAAGGATAATATGTGTTACTATATGTTGATATCTAAGGTGATAATTAACTCACTTGGAATGAAATTTTATGAGGACTATGATTTGATTTAAAATTATCTCTATAGGCTACTCTACCCCTACTTCTATGTAATGTTTATATTTATTTTATAAAATTGGAAATATATAGACATTTATGCTATAAGGTTAGTATAAAATTGACTTTAAGCACTTAACCCTAACCTATTTAGGATAAAATTTTAAACAATATGACTCTCTCCAATAGATTATAACTCTAAAATTATTTCTTTAAGCTCTATTTGGATTATTTAATATAATTATTGGGCTTATCACATCTATATCTATTTATCTTGGAAACTTATAATATTTTGTACAAGTTAATAATTTCATTGTTTCCTTTTTAGAATGAATTGAAAATTACCTTGGTAAGTCCTAAACCCTAAATCCATTTTCTATGACATGATTAAATATTTTAGTTGATTATATTTAATTATAATTCATCTTAAAATGGTAATCTTATTATCTTTGAAATTTTACATGCATATCCTCTATTGAAATTGGTATGTAATAGAGTTAAACTACTCGTAAGTGTCGAAGTGGTTAATCTTGAGGTAAGGTATTTAACTATTATATCTAATTTTAGAATAATGTGAGTAACCACTTAACCTAGTGGACCCTAGTGACATTTACTTAAATATTTTATAGTAATACAAGACCATGTCACAACCCCAAAAATAATCTTATAAAATTTTGGCATTTGAAAAGACATGATATAAATTCCAATGCCAATGATTGCATATTTTGCTAAGCCATTACCATTTCTAACGATAAAAGCATGTGCATGATTTTCAAATCCTCCTTCTTGTAACTAAATCAAATTTTACACACATCATGCCTTAACCTTAAGTTGTATAAAAAACTTTACAGTTTGATCATTATATTAGGATTTATTCATAACACTATTATATATGTTGTATAGAAATAATAAATAAATAGTTGATTATCCATTTTAAATCAATCACTTTCACATAAAATAATAACCACATGTTTAGTGTCTTGGTTAGTTCAATTCAACACATCAAAGCAACCTAATATATTATATCACTTACCTCTTAATCCTTACCATGATATTCATCAAGACTATAGTATTTATTGATTAAAATACCCATAGGATTAATTCATCAATCCAATTAGTCACATATTATACTACTCAAGAGTTTATCAACATTAAGAGATTGAAAGCTTATATATTATTTTATATTTTATTACTTTGGTAAAATTCATTCAACTAATTTATTTAGCATTTATTATTTGATTTTTTTTAACTAACTGGGGTAAAAATTTATTCATAAACAGGGGAAACCAACACCATTACACAGCTTTATCCTGCTCCACCAGAAGACTCAGCTTCTGGGAGCACTGCAAAGGCAGCAGATTATAATCTAAGATCTCCCACTAGGGTCATTGTTCGGAAGCCCACTTGGCCAAACAGTCAGCAACCCCATTCCATTCATGGGGAATATGCTTGAAACTGACGAAATCCAACAAATAACTTAACTGAAGAACCTGTTGCACAACCTCGGCCAATCGCCACTCAGCATTAGCAAAATTATGATTAATGATCAGATCAATCACTACCTAGGAATCTGACTCATAGATAATGTTTTTCCAACCCAGATGACAGCCTTGTTTCAACACCTAAAGGATGGTCAGTGCCTCCATATAATTATTGGAGTACCAGCCTTTATAAACAGAGAAAATGAATTGAAGATTTTTGAAACTATCCCAACCAGCACCTCCGATTCCCACATCCCTTGGGTTCCCACGCGAGGAGCCATCAGTATTAATCTTCAAGAAACCAGGAGGAGGAAGAGTCCATCACCCAAGTCTGTTGACAGGTTTGTGGCATCACCTATCTCTAAATAGCAAACTCTTAAAAGAGGCAGAGGGAGTAGAAACCAATGGCTTGCCAGCAATGTTAATAAGAATATTATGCTCCTCCATTCCCAGCCCTTCCAAACTGAGACCTTTGGCAGTGAGTTTTTCTTGCAGAGTCATGTGAACCAGCTCCCAAATGGCATCCACCTTCCTCTGCTCAGCTCGAAAAATGTGCCTATTTCTTTCTATCCACACATTCCACAGAATAAAGGCCGGTCCGGCAAACCAAGCCGCCTGAAGGGCCAACACTTTGGAAGGGGGAGGATTAAGGCATTCCCAAAAGTCTAATAAAGAGGAGGCATGCCAGCAGGGTCTGTGCCAAGCTTGCCACCATCTATGCCAGATATGTTTGACAAAAAGACACTAAAAAAATAGGTGCGCCCCTGTTTCCACCTCTTCGCAACAGAGCACACATCTGGAGGGCCCTTGAAATCCATGCTTACACAAGTTGTCCCATATGAGGCATCTATTGTATGCAAGCATCCACAAAAATAAATTACATTTGGGCCAAGTAACAGAATTCCAAATTTTCTTCCCCCAGAGGAAATTCACTTCACCAAAAACTTGCTTAGACAAAGCCTGATAGCCCACCGAGACTGAGTAGTTTCTAATAGACCTGCCTCCCCAAGTGAGCAAATCTTGACCCTGAAGGGAGTTACAGTTCCTAGAAGCTAATATCTGAGAGAGCTCAGCCCTATTCTCCAAGGACCCGCCAGGGGGCCATTCCAAATAATTTTTCCATCTAAAGCTAGTAACCAGGCCCACGCTATACTCCTCCTTGTAGTGCACCACATTGGTCCATCCGGCCTCATGGAACACCTCACATAAGCCCTGTAGATGCGGGTGAGAGGACGAGAGTGGGGGCATCCCATCCCACGAGTCTTCCAAGAAGAGAGCCTGCTCTCCCGTCTTACAAATCCAGAAAAGGCTGTGTTTAATAAGCTGAGCTCCCACTTTGAGGGTACTCCAAACCATGGAGACACCCCTCTTAAGAGGCATCTGGACCATGACAGAGGGATCCACCCTTGGAAAGTACTTAAGAGCCAGGATACGAGCCCACATTTGAGACTGATTAGAACACCATCTCCAATATAATTTAGCAGCCAGCGCCTAGCTAGCCAGGATGGCTGACCACAATCCAAGCCCCCCATCTTTTTTAGGCTGAAAAACCATTTCCCACTTGACCAGGCTCCATTTGGTGCATCAAAGGTTACCAGTCCAGAGGAATTGGTGGGACAGGGCATCAAATTCCTTAAGAAAATAGATCAAAGCAGCCAGCACCATGCAATAGTACACAGGAAGAGCTTGAATCACTAATTGCAGCAGAGTAACTCTCCCAGTAGTAGAGAGCCATCTGTGCATCCAGTGATTCAATTTTTGCCTCAGCTTATCCAAAACATTATGCCAGAAGAGGCGTGGTTTCCGTCCAACCATAATAGGAATGCCCAGATAAACTACTGGGAGAACATGAATTTGAAATCTCAGAATGGCCACTATTCTCCTATGTATCAGACTAGGAGTGTTGAAAAAATAGACGGAGGACTTATGGTCATTGATTTTCTGCCCTATAGCATCAAGATACATGTCAAGGGTGTCCCTAAAAGCTTCCACCTCATGGATGTAAGCTTTCCCAACCAGCATAGTATCATCAACAAACTGAAGATGGGACGTGAATAAGCCATTCCCCCACTGCCACCCCTACACAATGTTTTGATAAACTTGGAATTTGATCAGCTAGCCCAATCCTTCTGCCAAAATGATAAATAGATAAGGAGACAGTGGGTCACCTTGCCTCAGGCCCCTCTCTACCCCAAAAAGATCAGTTGGTTGTCCATTGATGAGAACCAAGAAGGAGGGCATGGTAACACAACTCAGGACCCATTAGATCCATGTAGGGCTAAAACCAAAGGCCCGCATGATTCTTCCTAGAAATCTCCAGCTGGCCCTATCATAAGCCTTAGCTAAGTCAAGGTTGATAAACATGGCCCACTCCTGAGAAGCGCTCATAGAGTGAATAGCCTCAGAAGTAATGACCACCTAGTCCAAGATCTACTTACTGGCAACAAATCTGCCCTGCTCCTCTGAAATAATCAACGAGAGACAACTTTTAAGCCTCTCTGATAAGAGCTTCATAATAATTTTGTATATCACATTGCAGAGCGCAATAGGCTTGAATTGGTCCAACTAATCCGCCTGCTCTTTCTTTGGTATAAGGACAAGGAAGGTAGCATTCAAGGCCCTCAACATTTCTCTGTTGGTAAAAGATTCTTGTATAATAGCAAAGAGATCATGCTTGATGACATCCCAGAAGTCCTGATAAAACTCCACTGGGAATCCATCCAGCCTAGGGGCTTTGCCACGTCTCATAATAAAGACCACCCCCTCCACTTCAGTCCTCTTTATAGGCCTCATCAGGTACTCATTCAACTCCAGAGTCACCATAGAAGGGATGCAGGACAACACTATAGTTTTTGTTATCTCAGAGGGGTGCCGCCCTTCAGAGAATAGATTAGAAAAATGGGTAACCAATGCTCAATAAATGTCTTGCAAAGAGCTCAACCGAGATCCATTTGGGCACACCAAATGAGTTAAATAGCTTCTATTATGCCTTGCCTGAATAGACTTGTGGAAGAAGCTAGTGTTCCTATTGCCTTCTTGGAGCCAATCAAGCCTCACCTTCTACTTCCAGGAGATCTCTTGTCTGAGTTCCTACTCAACAAGGTCTTTCACCGCTTGGGACTCAGCCTCATGTAGCTCCTTAGAGAGGTTGTTGTCTTTGATCTACCTAGTAATCACATTCAGCTGATCCTAGGCCTTCTTCCTCATAGTATGAAGATTCTTGAAGCTATTGAGATTCCAATACTTAAACCTCCCTTTGACATACTAGAGTTTTTTGGCAAAAGAGAACATGGTTGTACCAAAGTTGGGTCCGCCCTAGCGCCACCACTGGCCCATGAGCTCATGCAGGGAAGACTCTCTAAGCCACATTAACTGAAACTTAAAGGGAGGCTTTCTTGGGCCAGGTATATGGTTAGTGGATAGCTTAATCGGCCAATGATCCGATCCACCCCAATCAAGAATATCTAAAGTAATGGACATGGAACCATAGTGCCAATAACATGACACCAAAAATCTATCAAGGCATTCTGAAATACCATCCTCGCCGCTCCTCCTATTACTCCAGGTGAATGTGCCATTGAGAGGTTTAACATCTGAGAGGCGTAGAAGGTCAATATTTTGCCGAAAGATTTCTGATGAAGGCCCAAGCTAAGCTAGACCACCTCTCTTTTCCTCTAAGTTGAGGATAGCATTAAAGTCTCCTGTCAAGATCCATGGCAAATAGGGGTGACAGCTTCTAACAAACTGAACATGATCCCACAATTTTCACTGTCCAAGAAGGTCCACAGGGGCATAAACATTAGTAACCAGAATGGTTTCCCCTGATTCCTTTGAGATGGCAATCATTGTAAGAGCTAAATTTCCAGCCAACCAGCCAAGAGGGGTTATGTGATCTGGGTTCCAACACATGGCCAGCCCACCAGAAGATCTAGCTGCCCCCACACATTGACTATGATTGAAGAAGCATCGATTCTACATAAAAGAGAGGCACGAATCAACTAAAAATTTTGTCTCCTAAATACAAAGGATATCTAGAGAATTAGCATGCACCAATTTAACTATAGCTCTTTGTCGAGGAGAGCTACTCAGACCCCTCATGTTCCAAGAAAGAACAATCATTGGGTAACATGTGTGAAATGTTCATCCAAGGGCTTAACATGCCCTGCCTCTACTAGAAGATCCCTTGCAATTTTTCAGTTTCTCCTAGTCCTTCCTGTGCCCAGCTCATGAGGGATTGGGGCCAATAGGCTTCTTAAATGGTCTTGGCATAATGCCCAGGCTAGAGGAGGAACCTTTTTTAGTTCTAGATGCCTCCACCTCCTTTGCCAGGTCGGCCCAGCAAACTCCCATATCCCCTTTAGTTAGCAAGTCAGAGCTGGGTGCATCTTGCATAACTTGGTCAGTCACCTGGGTTGGTCGATTAACCAAGGCTATATTTTCCTCCCCAGGGGCAGATGGTTCCATTGTCCCTTTTTCCTCCATCTATAGCGGCTCCAGAATGCCATCCTCTAATTCATGTTGTCCAGCACTTCAAATCTATTAAAATCAACCTCATTCTGTCTATCAAAATTTGCCCTTTTTCATCCCTGAGACTTCCCACGGTGCTTGACTGTGGTAAATCCATCCTTGTCAGGACCCTTGGAGCCATTTATGCCCTATTCAACACCTTCTATTTGGAGCGGGTTTTTTCCTTTATTCAATCCACCTGATTGTTCATGGGCTATCCCCAAATGTTTTAGCTGTCTAGATCCTCTATCCCAATTGGCCCCCCGAGACCCAGCCACTTCTCCTTGAATATCATTCTCTTTGACCACTTGCGGGCATTGTTTGTGCAAATGGCCATACACATGGAAAATGTGGCAGCAAAATAGAATGGCTTCATAATCAATTTGCTGGATCCAAGATGAGCTTCCCAGACAAATCTCAAGAGAATTCAGAAGGGGATTATTTAGATTAATCTCAACACAAATACGAGCATAAGAAATTACCTTTTTATCCAGAGTTTGGTGCACAATTGCCATCAGTGTTCCAAGTAGGGTCGCTATCTGACAGAGGATATCCTCCTGCCAAAACTCCAGGGGCAGTCTCGACAAACAAACCCATACAGGGACACAGGCTGGGAGATCTTCTACCGAGTTGAAACCAGCATGTCAGGGTTTAAGGAAGAGGCCATTTCTATCGTAGAAGTAAGGCCCACCCTCAAAAATCCTATTTTGGTCTGCTACAGAGGAAAATTTTACCATGAAGTAACTGTTTCCTGCCAACAAAATGTCAAAATCCCCATCAATCTGCCAAGTCCTCCTAATCCAGGCTTCTAATGTTGCTATTGAAATACGAATGCCCAAGAATTTTCAAATAAGGGCATGAGCCAACAAGTATTCAACCTCCTCTTGCACTACATCTTGAGAAATTACCAAAACCGGTCTCTCTTGGGTTCTGGGCAGGCATCCATTAATTTTCTGTAGCTTGGAGTTCTCGCCAACAAAATTCCTTTCCACCTGCTGCTCAAACCCCCCAGGTAGAGGTCGCTCCATCCTGCGGGCGTCATTCTGGCTGCCCAGCTTCAGACTGTCGCTCCCCACCATCGCACTCCTTTTCATCATTATATAATTTGCATCAACTGATTTGGATTTTAACTTTTTATATATTTTTAATATTCCTCCTCCATATGGATTTAGAATGACCAATCATGAGATATCTAGTGATATACATGAATGAGATGTAGGCTCATTATTATTTAATATTCACTTTGATCATTAATCCCAATAATTTTATATATCATCTTAGTTCATTTTAATAATAAATTATTTAATATATTTATTAATTTATACAATACATTATTCTACTCTTAATATATTTACTTAATTAGTATTAGTACAAAACAATGTGCAAACATTTTTTATTCATTCCCATTTTCACAATCCTTTAGTAATTTAACCAAAAAAACTTCATTAAAATATAATAAACATGACCACTTACTTTTACCAAATAACTATTTAACAGTTTGGTACATGAAGTACCCTAATTCTAATAATTAGATACGTTTTAAAACAATCCACACAACCCTTTATGATTTCATAAATTAATGATTTATCTTAAACAAAGTATGTTAAGTCTATTTTATTAATTATTCACACATCACATATTACCTTATTATATATAATATTCCTTGAAACTCAATCAATAACACCATTCCTTCATTGTCATACCACATAGAACATATAAACAAATTGACACATAATATCTAAGGTGTATCAATGACATTAACAATTTGTAGGTAACGTAACATTACAAAAGACACATGATTGAAATTCATAAACAATAGGCCATAATCATTATTAAAAAGTTTTTTTAGTAATAATATTCCTACTATGGAATAATTTAATATAAATAGTCATCACTTCAATAATAAATACTAATTTACTCATATCCACACATTTTTTACAAAAGAATAACAATTTGTTTTTTTAATATGGATTCAAAAACTCATACCATACCATAATATTCTCTCCAAATTTATAATAAATAAATAAAATCCTAAACATACAACCTTTAATAAAGTTTAAGATCATAAAAACACCCCTTCGTGGTTAAAATCCAAAGAAACTAATAGTTTGTTCTTATAATATTACTAACTATCAATAATCATACAATAATATCCTTCCATTTTATAATCAACACATAGGCTAATAAAATTACGTATGTTCCTTTTGACACTACACAAATTCCATACAAAATTCATTCTAGTTTCCTTCCATATTAGCCATAATATCTATATTCATTTAAAGGAGATCTAACAAAATGGATTACCCAAGCTAAGAAATAGTTGTAGGAAACCACACAATAATATTCACTAAAATATTTTTCTAATATTTTCATCATATCATCAAACTTAAATATTATCACATTAACTCTAATTTACTATAACTCAATAAAAATTGGATTCCTTCCATTGGATTTTAATGAAAAAACATACAGTCTACAATTTTCTAATTATTATAAGTGATAATAACATAGTCAATTATTTTTTTAGCTACTTTCATTACTTTTCTACTACTTTTTGGATTCTTTTGTAGTAGCTCTATTGGTTTTTATGTTTAATTTATTTAGACTAGTTTTATATGATTATCTAGGTTTTGACCCTCTTGTAACAGGGTATGGACCCCTACCAAAAAACTAACCTTTACCCTTATCTAGAAAAACTTAGTTAATTGTATGCCATGACCATTACTATAATAAGTAGTCTAAGTATAAAAGGAATAATT
Source organism: Torreya grandis (assembly GCA_037957365.1). Taxonomy (NCBI): domain Eukaryota; kingdom Viridiplantae; phylum Streptophyta; class Pinopsida; order Cupressales; family Taxaceae; genus Torreya; species Torreya grandis. The sequence goes on from JARHVA010004711.1 coordinate 198,380, forward strand.
TAAGACTATTTACAATAATATATATTCATTTAATTAATTCAATATAATGTAATTTAACATATAAAATGAAGCATCACATTTATTCATTAAGATATTGCACTAAATATAAAATAGAGTTGAAAATAAGCTAATGTACGAAACTTATTGAATTAGTACCGAAGTATTCAAATATTAAAATTGAATAAAATAATATCAATGATTTGAATATTATTCATATTGATTTATAAATATAATAAAAAAACATAATGAATATATGCATATATTTGAATGTAAGTAAAAAATTATCATTTAAACAATTATTTTAATACAAAAAAATCAGTCATGAATGATAGCTACAACAAGGTTAATATTCACTATAGATGAGCAAGTTCACATATAATGTATAATATAAATAAAAAAATAGATTCCCATTTTAATAAATGGTATTTCTAAATTTCCTCCATATGTCATTGACAAATGCAATGTCTTAAAGTTTAAATATGTTTTCCAAAATGATGTCCTCGACATGCAAAAATGATGTGAAACTTGAGCCCATCCATTCGATGGTAAACCTACCCACCCTAACCATCAATATGAGGTTGTATTAGGTCACTGAACATAAGCTAAATCCCATAAAAATAAATGGATTAAAATAGTAGTTTAGATAGATATCATCCATCATACTATATTTTCATAAGAACACAAACTCAACCAAAAACCCTAAAATTAAAATGACCTTTCAACCAAATTTCAGCAAGAACCCATAAGGTGAATATGATTCTAAATGAAATAAAATATTAGTAGATATAATGTTCATTAAAAACCCCTCTTTTTCCTTAAAATAACAATGTCATACTCATTTCAGGTAAAATATCCAAGAAAAGTGTACATTTAAGCAATAAACCCAACAAACGACCACATTATCACTCGAAAAAGTATTTCATTTTATCTAATGCATTATAACAAGTATGTATTTAAACCACTTATAGGGTAATGGAAATTTTATATGGAAGGTTAAATGTTTATTACAACTTACCCATCCTTCATGCATTTCCTTAAAAAAATGCATTTGATACTATATAGGAAAGATAACAAGAGAAAAAAACAAAGCACTTACTTGCACAAGTAGTACGTTGTTCATGGTTTTATTTTCTCTTTTCTTTCTTCTCCTTTTTCCATTTTTCTTGATTATCTCCCCTCAAACTATGTATTACCCATAGTTCACAATAGTGTTTCCTATTTCCTCGATCCACTACATCCTCATAATGGAACTTGAGTGGTGGTATTCATTTTTACTCCATGTCTCCCATGGTTGATGTAGCTGACCCCAACATCCTCCACAATTATCTCAATCAACCAAGTTGAATGTTAATGATAAAAACAAAATGTTACCAAGGTCCAGTTAAATGGCCTTTTTTATGAAGAATAGTTTTTCAACCATGATGACATTTGTCAAGACTAATGTATCATAATTTATTAAAATCAATTATTCATATAATATCATCTAGATTGAAACTTATTTTCCCTAGTTCTAAAGTCAACCAAAAATGTTAAAATTAATCATTAAATCAAACAATAAATTAAGAGCAAACAAGAAGTTATGAGTATTGTCCATATGAGAGTAAGTTCTCATGTTTTCTAGGTTCTATAAATAGCTTTTCATCTTTTTCTTAATTTTTATTTTAGTGGATTTATCCTACATTGGTTAGTTTGTCTTGTTTCTTATATGTTCTTACTTATTTATGCAATGCCTCTCCTTTGTAATAAATAGGTTATTTTATAAATATTATATTATAATGATTTTATCTTTACATATCATATTTATAGCTATTAAAACTCTTATTTTGATGCTTTTATTGTTAATGCTTCAAATCTTAGCTTCAAATAATCTTGTTGACATTCCTTTCATGGTATTAGAGCAATAGGTGTTGTAGCCATCCATTTATGATTTTGTTATTGCAAGGGTTTATCTATATATAAAAATTACTTCTTGGTAGAGTGGAGGTGTTTTGTATGGATCTAATATCCATTGTTTTGGCCATTGACTATGACATATGGATCTTAGGTTGTACCATTATGTACTTATTTTGTTAGACCCATGTTTAAGTTTACTTTAGAAGATTTTAAAGCAAGTTGTACTATTTTATGGTTTTAGGCATACATACATTAAAATAAAAATATAAAAGTATAGGCTTATATGTATATGATTTTTATGCCCTCTAAAATGTGTTGGAATATCCAAATATTAGGTTGTACATCCTTTCTACCCGAAAACCTCCTCGTTAGTCTATTGGTGTATACCTGCCACCTATACGGTTTTCTCTCACCACATGTAGTATGGATTTAATTTTTCAAATATGAAACATTGTAAAGTTAGATAAAAATAGCATATTTAATCTCTTACTAGTTATAATAATTTTTTATTAGGTTGTACAACTCTTATATCATCTTGAATTTTAATGTACCAATATGTCTTCATCATTCAAATAGATGAACATTTTTCTTCTAGTTTGAGGCCTACGATCTAAAAAATAATATTTAATTCTTGGAGAGGATATTATTTTATATTTAATTTAATAATTTAATAGTAATTACTATTTTTTATTAGTTTTTACCAATTTTTTTGACGTCATAACATGAACTATTTCAGTTTTTCTAGATATTGCAAAGCGTCTTGTTAAAGCTAAGTAATAGGTGAGTAGTAAATAATTTTGTTGGGTGTACCATTGTTAGATAAATGGTATTGGGATAAAATAACAATAAATAAATTTTAATAAAGTGGGTAAATCATTTTTTGGTCCTTAGTTCATTTAAATTTGGTACAATTGTTATTAATTTGACCCATTAATGAAAAATTTGTAAAGCCCATAACTTTTGAACAGTAACTCAAAATCTAGTTATGTTTTTTTCAAAAGTGTATATTTTTAAATTATCCATACATTGGTGTTATTTTTTTAAAAAAAATAATATTATCAATTTACAAATTTGGGGGTCTCAATACACCTTTTTGGGGGGTTTATTTTTTCCTTGTTGAAGGAGGAGTTATTTTTTGGGGGTGGAGGTCAACATTTCTTCTTCCCAATTTCTTCCTTATATTTAGATAATGGATCTCCTCAGCACCTCAAAATTCATTATTTTTAAAATCAATATATATATATATATATATATACACACACACTTGAAATATAAATTCTTGTGGATAATGGTGCTTGGAGACATTCCCCAATTTACAAATGAGGAAGATCTTGCCTAGATTGCATCCATGCAAGATGAGGCTCTTTGTTTGATTAGCTTCCATATTTTAGATAGTTTTAAGTGATATGTCACATGTTCTATGTCACCAAAGGAAGATTGGGATGTTATTGTAGACATATTTGAGGAGGATATTGAGTCTTATAGGTATTTTGTACCCTCTTTTACTTCACCTCCTTGTGAACTCCTTCCTTCTCATATTTTTAGTGACGATTTATTTTTTGATGATGGCAATTACATGGGTGAGGCACTATTGGCACTTCCTTCTTCTCCTCATAATGAGGATTCACTCTTTACTAGTGACATGAATTACTATTCCTCTTTATTTTGTGAGGACATACTTCTTGATGGTGATTCATATTAGGAATTATTACCTCCTACACCTCTCACTATTCCTCCTTCAGTTGTTAGTGAGGAATTGAGTATTTTGGATGAGGCATATTCACCATCTACTCTTCATGATATGGAAGATGTTCTTATTCTTTTTTTGGAGATTGTTACTGCTCTTACTATTATATTTGTTTCATGTACCACTTTTGATTAATCTTCTTATGTGTTTAGTTCCTTTGAGAGACATAATCTTGGATTTGTATCTTGCATACTTCACTCTATGGGATACACTCATGGAGGATTTGGCAGACTCTTATAGGGTATTGCCTCTCATATTGGTATCAATATATATATATATATATATATAGGTGATGTGTCTTTGGAACATCTTTTTTGTATCACTTAGGTACATTTATGGGCAAAAAAAATAATTTTTGGGACTATCTCATCACCTATCAATATGGTTCCTTATATCCTTTCCATCTATGTAAGATATATAGTACTATTATTCATGTGGGTTGAAGGAAGTTATCCTTAGGGGGATCCACATGAAGTCCTTCCTTCTTTCCTTCTTTTCTCTCTTTTTTATGAAGATATTTATTTTTATGGTTTTTCTTCCTTATTCATTTCATGGATATATATTCTACATGAGTACTTGATCAATATTTGTTGTTAGGACTCATACTATGGATATGTCAATTTTTTTATAACTATTTTATCCCCTAACTTCACTTGAGGGGGGAGGAGCGGGCGAGGGGGGGGGGGGGGTGGGTGGGCGGTGGTGTTTGAGTAGGTTCTCATGTTTTCTAGGTTTAATAGCTAGTTTTTATCTTTTTCCTATTTTGTCATTTTGTGGATTTATCCCACTTTAGTTAGTTTATCTTGCTTCTTGTCTTTCTTTGCCTCTTTATTCAAGGCCTCTCCTTTGTAATAAATAAGTTATTTTTTGGATATTATATGATATTTAATTGTGTTTTCATATCATCTCTTAATATTTTCCAACTCTTTTTTTGATGATTTTGTTGTTAATGCTTTACATCATTGGCTTGGAAAGATCTTATTGACATTATTTTCAATCCAATGCTATATTCTAATCATGAACCTAGTTTATATCACATGGATGTTACCTAATGTCATCAAAGGACAATAATCATACCACTATGGTAAAATGTAAACTAATTTAAATATAGAACTAAATATATCTAATCAATAAATAAAATTTTATCATCATAATATAAATCATAATTTCATGTAAAATAAATCAAACTACAATAATCCTAGTGTAAAATGTCTCAATAGTCCCAAGTGTCTCAAAAATTATTACACCATAAAATAAGGCACCATTCTAGGGCCTAGATAAATAGATAAGGATAAAACCACCTAAAAATATTCTCATCCCCACAAGAGGCACTTTTCTCACACAATTTAGCTCATTGGACCAAAACTTGTATTTTTTATTTCAAAGATTAATCCTATGATTGGATAAGATCATAATGGGGCCTAAATGAATCATATATTGATATAATACCTAAAATTTATTCCAATCTAAAACATGAGAAGGATGAGAAACATATTTTATTAAAAGGGCCACATGAAAAACATATCACGTATTATAGATAAAGAAGAAGAAGAAGAAGAAGAAAGAGCTAGATAGTAGGAACTAGGACTGGGTTTTCCACAATTTAAATTGGGCCAACAAAATGTTGAGATAGTTTGGATGCCTTTCCAAACATAATATATATTTTATGTGGTATTAATATCAAAAATACCTTGTCTAACACTCAAAATTATATTGGTGATCTCTTAAGACCAACATAGCTTTTATGCCTATCACAGACAACTTTTAGATTTTGGTGAATCAAATATATTTGTTTATCATACTCTTACAACATCTTAGGTCATAAAAACTATGATTTTACAAACTATATTAGCCAAGGTGATTTATTCACCTTTTCCCTTACAAGACTTCAAAATGTGACATTTTAATAACAAAATAGAGCATGTTATTAAATACAAACTAACTAAATGGAAATAATCCTCCCATTTAGATTTTTAATCCATCACATAAATTATTAGCATATATTCTATAATTTTATTTAGTCTTTAAGTTTTAACATCCATTTATAGATGATAAGATGAAATAAAATTTAACTTTGTTTTAAAAACAACCATAAAAGTCTACCAAAATATAGAAGTGAATAACACATCTGTATCTAAGATAATCAATTTAGAAACACCATGAAGTCAAACAACCTCATTCACATTTTTTTGGGAAATATTGGGGTCATAATCAATAATATTTTTGACAATGAATTGATCAAACTTTGTTAGCTTATCAATTACAACCAAAAATTAATCATGCATACCTCATGACTTAGGAAATCCAAATATAAAATCCATAAATATTATTGTTTGATTATTTTTAGAAATAGAATGAGTGAAATTTTTGGTCCTAACTCTCTAACATTCCAAACATGTTAATACTAAATTATCCACATCTTTATTTAGTCTATGAAAAAAAATCATCTCATATGTCATATTTGTGACACTTAGATGAATGAAATGAGGTGCAATATACACTTATTTAAGTATTTATTCCCTTAGATTATAAGAATAAAGAACATATATTATACCTTGGTACCTCATAATTCCATATCATTCCAATAAAAAAATAATAACTTTTGTTGATGTTTCAACAGTCAAATAAACATAATGTTTTTTGCATTTAGGGTTAATTAGTTTATGATTTTAGAAATTTGACCTTGAAATAAAAATTACATCATTCATTACCTTTCATGTAATAAATATAAATATCAAAATTATTGATAAAATCTAACCACCTCTATTTCCTTGTGTTCAACTCCTCTTGACTGAACAAATACACTAGGTTGTGATGGTTAGACTTAACTTTGCAGTGATTCCTAGGCAATAAATGTTTCCTTTTTTTGAGTGCATAAACCATAAATACAATTTAAATATCATTATTGGGTTAATATTCATCATATTTTTTAATTTTTATTGACTCATAGGAAACTACCTTGCCATCTTGAGTGAAAACAACATAAATCCCACTTTACAAGCATCAACCCAAATCACAAAATTCCCATTTAGATATAGAATAAAAAGAATAGGAGATGATCATAATTTGGAAAGATGATTCCAATTAAACTTGTTTCTCTTATTTTTCAAATAAATTATAGGGATATCAACCCTTGAGAATTTATCTACAAACCTTTGATAATAACCAACTAACCCTTTAAAACTATACAATTCATGCAAAATTTTAAGAGTAAGCCACTCACTAAGGGCTAAATATTTTACATGACCCACTACAACACCACCTTTAGAAATTACATGTCTTGAATAGTGTATTTTAATTCAAAAGAAAGAACATTTAATAAAATTTACACAAAACTTATGTTTCCTTAACCTTTGTAGGACTGAATGTGGGTGTTCCTCATGTTCCACTTTAGTATTAGAGTATATCAAAATATCATAATTTTTTTATCACAAACTGATCCAAGAAATCTCAAAACATATTATTTATTAAATTCATGAAGGAATCAGGTGTGTTTTTTAGAATAAAATTCATATAAATGAAATCATAATGTTCATACCTTATTTTAAAAGTTGTCTTATGTATGTATTCATCTTTGATGCAGAGTTGGTAGTACCTTGATCAAAGATTTATCTTATAAGATATATATGCACCCTTCATTTGATCAAACAAATAATCAATTCTAGGAATTTAGTATTTATTCTTGAGAGTGGATTTATTCATCATGTGATAGTAAATGCAAAGTATTAAGGTACCATCTTTATTATTTATAGAGACAACCAATGCTCCCCAAGGTGACACACTAGGCCTAACCAACCCCTTTTCCATGAGATATTCTAGTTTTAGCTTAAGTTACCATATAACTACTATGCCCATCCTATAAGGTTAATTTGATTTAGGTACATATATTGATATAATATCAATGTAAAAAAATAAACTCTCTTTTAGGAAGTATCCCTAGAATTTCTTTGGGAAAGGTATCCTTGAATTCTCTCAAAACTAGAAAATATTGCAAATCATGTTCCTTTTCTTCAAAAATTTCATTCAGTTGTACTGAATAATTTTTTTATCCTTTATGAACTACTATTTTAGCTATAAAACTAAAATAATCATTTTACTTTTTTTTTTTTTTTATACACCTTAGATTTCTACTAGGTTGTTAGCATCTTTAAGGTTTTTTTTCCCTTTTACTAAAACAATCAAGCTTTACTCAATGTTGTTACAACTAGTCCATTACCAAGGGCACTATAAATCAATTTACTTGGGTATTAAAGACCCCAAGATAAATTTTATTTTATTCTAAGTATTCCAAAATAATCACTCTTTTTTCATACAAAACTCTACCTTCCATTCTATGTTTTACATTTAAAGGGCACTTTAGGTGAGATAAAACTATCTATTGCACTATAATAAATCAAAATAGATAATGAAAAGATAAAAAATATACCTCTAGTCTCAATTTTTATAGATTTCAAGTCTATATTATATTATTTATAACAATATACACCTAGTGATTTATTGGATGATTGCCTCTGAACCAAGTAAGATCCTTCTAGGAATGATTATCATTGCATTCCAAAATATCCTTAGTATTCCATGGTGGTAAAGACATAATATTATATCCTTTCATAGGGAAAAATAATCTATCTTGCTTCTGGTTGTGGTTCTCAGTTTTTATTTTGAAAAGTCTAATATTTGGAACCTTTGTTACATTCTAAAAAAAATTGATGTTACTATTATTTTTCATAAATCCCTTCTTATGATAAGTTTTCTTGATTTTTTTTTCATAGGTGGAATTTAAGATTAATACTTAGGTTGCATTCAATTTTTCTAATATTCTTGTCTTGCCTTTTTATGAGACTTCTCTTTTTTATTCTAAAAGATGTGCAGATTCAATGGCAATAGTTAAGTTTCATGAGTTTATCATGTTCACATCATGCATAAATACCTATTGAAATTTTAAATTGAACTTGATTACCTTATTTTATTTGTCATTATTGTAATTTAAATAACACGGGAGGCTAATAAACTTGTTCTCATTCTCTTAGATGTTCATAGCTCCCTACTTCTGCTACTAGAATTCTATAATCTTTTATTCCTTGAATTTTCCACTTAGGTATCTCTTCTTGAACCATCTCTCAAAATTCTCCCAAGAAATATCCATTGGGTCATATCCATTGAGATAACATAATTGGCTCACCACAATGTATCATCACATACCAACTAGAAGGCCCCTATATAAGCCTTAATATTAGAGCCCATATTATGCAAGGTAAATTATTTATGGAAGTTTACTAACCATGCATGTAAAAATTCCATAGAATCTCCAATAAAATAGATAGGATTCTGTAGATTCTTAGTCTAATTAATAATAAGATCCATGACATCATTATGTCTTGGATTATCACCACTTGGATCTCATCTTTTTTTCCTCATGCTCACCTCCTTCTTGATGGTTTTCCAAATGGACCAAAAGTTAACCATAATCATCTATTTGGACTTGAATGTTATCAAGTTCACCCAATGTGTCATCAATGAGAGTATTATGACCATCTTGGCCATTGTTAACATTATATACTATGTTATTATTTCCATCATTATTAGCATTATCGTGGCCATTTCCAACACTATTGCCATTAAGACCATCCATTCCATGGTTATCAAAAACATTTTTTTCAACATTTATATTACCTTTATTGGTAAAGGATCTCACCATGCTAAAAAAACACCAACACAATTTCAACCCAATAATTATCATAAAGTCCTATAGAGCAAAACTAGGATTTGGTACCACATGTTACAACCCCAAAAATCAACCTACAAAATTTTAGAATTTTTAGAGTCATGATCTGAATTCCAACATAAATCATTTCATTTGTTTAGTAAATACCATCACTTAACATAGAAACATGTGCATTATTATCATAATATCCTTGTGGTAATTGTATGAAATTTTATGCACATCATGCCTTAACTTTAAGTTATAAAAAAAACTTTACAATTTTGCAATTCAATCATGATTTATTCACAACACTATTATATATATATATATATATATATATATATATATAGTATACAAAAATAATAAATTTTATTATCCATTTTAGATCTTTCATTTTATCAAAAAATAATAACCACAAGACTAGTGTCTTATCTAGTTCTAGTCAATACTTCAAAAAGTAGATAAAGAATTCATAAGCTACATTACTTGAACATACTTCTCACTATGTTACATTGATTAAATTTAAATATTAATAGCTCAAATATATTATACTATATGAAATCATCAAATCAATTTAATATCATATATCACCTGCCTCTTAAGCCTTACCATGATATTCATCAAGACTTTAGTCTATATTGATTATACTATCCCATAGGATTAATTCATCAACCCAATTATACATAGACTATACTAATCAAGAAGTAATCATCTTTAACACAATGTTAGATTATATATATTTTTTTATTTCAATACTTTGGTACAATTCATTCTACAAAATTATTTGATATTTTTTATTTGATCATCACTTTGATCATGACTCCTAGTAATATTATCTATCAAGGTATTTCATTTTACTAATAAATTATTTAATACATTTATTAATCCATACAATACCTAATTCTACCCTTGATATCATTATTTATTAATTCTTCATATAAAATAATGTAAAAAAAATAAAATGTGAAATCACATCTTAGGTACTTTATTATTTATGCAATAAACTTTTATTTTCAAATCTTATACACTTCATCTCTCAGAACCTCCTAGGATACTAAAATGGTCTTCTTGATTCTTTATTGATCATGGATTGGATTAGGAATCAGTTCCATATTAAACACTTCATTTTATATCATTATTCATATTTTAAATATTATTTAATTAAATAATATTTATATTAGATAATTCATCACTTTCCCTTATTCTTTAAACAACCTATTTCTTAAAAATTTATTAATAAATTAATTTTATATTGATTATTTCTCATTTGTTTTTACTTTAGCTATAGAAAGATTAAGGTCTACTCAATTCTTATTTTCACTATATTTTGGTAATTTAACCAATTTTTGTTAATTTAATATAATCAACATGGACACTTAAATTTACCAAATAAATTATCAAAAGTTTTGGACATGAAGTGCTCTAATTTAAACAATTAGATAACTTTTAAAACAATCCACAAATCCCTTTATGATTTCATGAATTGATATTATATATTAAACAAAGTATGTTAAGTATATTTAATTACTTAATTAAACATCACATATTACCTTATTCTATAAAATATTCCTTAAAAATCAATCAATAACATCATGCCTTCATAGTCATACCACAATAAACATATAAATAAAATGACACATTTTATTAGGTGCAACGATGACACTATTAGTTTATAGGTAAGATAATATTATGCAATCACCTGAAAATGACACTTAAGTTCTAAGAGTGTTACTTAGGACCACCTATCCCTAGATTAACCCTAGACCTATCTTAGGGCCTACTTAGACACTTATCCATCCTTCATGTAGATCATAGGCATCCCTAAAATAGTCCCAGACCCTCATCTTGACTTCATGGTCCTTAATGCATCAGGTTCTACCATGTGGATATTAGCACCATAATAGGGGCATTAGTGCCACATGGTATTAGTTTCCCAATTTTGGCACTATTATCCTTTCCCTCCTTTTTATACCAATGTATATATTTTTAAAATGAATACCACCTAGGGCCAACCTAAACCTCTTTTAAGACCCACATAAGCACCAGAATAATATATATATATATATATATATATATATATATATATATATATATATATATATATATATATAGACACACACACACACACACACACACACACACACACACACATGAATTTTATCCCTCTAACCACTAGATGTAAATCACATACAAATTCAGAACAAGCTGTGCATAATCAAGATTATCAATACCTATTTTTCCTTACTTTTGCATACTACCATCTACAACATTCCTAAGCTTAGATTACTCAAGTTTCCAATCTCAATCAGATTTAAAGCACTCAAGTCAACATTCATACTAGCTTAAATTACACTTTTACTAGCACTTAGGTGGGGATAACTATATCATGATTGATCCCTCTTTAGAGTATTGGTATGTAGGAAACTTTCATCATAGTAGAGTGTGGATGTCCAACCTACCCCATTAATAACATAATTTACTACTTGTGCCAACTGAATGCCTTAGGATCATGGAGAATTAGGTTTTGCACATAAAATTATTCAAAATAGGTCATCTATAGAGATTCATAATTTGTAGAGATAGGAATAGGCTTGACAGACCTAGGCATAGGTGTACCTAGAAGCTCAAAATAACCCTATATAGAGGATGCTACTATAAAAATAGTGACACTGGCACCACATGTTGATACTATCTAATTAGGGTACTACTATATACAAAAGGTGTTGACACCTAAATCCTATTTATGACACTCAGACCAGCCTCTATCTCAGTTTGTAGCCTCTAGATCTCTCATTTCAATCATTTTATAGCTAAGTACTTGTTTACATTATTTATTTCTACTTTTAGAAAGGTCAAACTAAGTTAATTCTGTTACAAATTTGTGGCTATATTTATTACATATTTATAACCTGATTTACTATAATTAACCCCCTTAATAATATAAGATTTACATACACTAAGTCCTAAAAGGTTTAAATATTTGGTGAACCCTATGATCAAGGAATTTAACAAAGAGATGAGGTTAGATCAAGTGTTAGTCCATAAAACCATGAAATCAACACACTAACATACTAACATCTCAAAGCCTAGATATTAGGGGAAGTTTAATGAATAAACAATAATTAAAAACCCAACTAAAATGAAAATAATAATAATCTTTTCCTTCTTTGAGATCTCTAAATGACTTCTTCATTGGCTTGCTTGGTTTGTGCTCAAAAGGTCTTCATCAATGGGGCTTGGCTATCTCCATCTCCTCTTGGCACTATGCTTGGATTATCTTGGCTTTATTTGAGCATTATTACACTATGCATTTACTTTTTGGATCAACTCAAGAATTATAACTCTACTATGTTTCAAGATCTCTAAATCATGAGCTCTAAGCTTACTTGTATAGGCTTCAAAATCACTTGAAATGGGTTAAATTGGAACCCTGGTTGAGTTTATTATATTCTTAGGATATTCTTTAGATAGTGTCTAAAAGTGATAACTCACAAAAGGTAATGATTAGCTTTTAAGATGCTCTTGATATTTGAATTTTCTTTTTGATAATTGATTTAATTACTCATGGATTAATTCAATTAGGACTTGATTAGGATTTGATTTGCTTTAACATGGTAATTAATCCTTTTTAAGCTTTTGAACATTTTTGATTGATTTTGAATTAATTGATCGTGCATTTGTTCAATTTAATTGATTAATACACTAAATTGATTTATTGCATGGTTATAAAGCTAAATTTGAGACATTTATAAATTCTTAGGCTAAATGGTCAATGATTGGTAAGAATTGATCTAAAGTTAGATAAGAAGCCACTGGTGGCCAAATTTAGGTGTCTACAATTTGCCTCAATTTGGGAAGGCATTGCAAGCTATAAGCATAGTAGCATCCTCTCAGATAAAAAATATTTTTTTTACTTACAACTTCAACGGTGATGACTAAATTATAGTTTCTCCCTAGAGGGAATAGTTGGCAAAGGAGTCAACAAATGGACCCTTGAAAGAAAGAAAAGATTGGTTCCAATAAATGAAAATGATGAGGTGATAGCATAATGATTTATCTAAAGTTGGTCAAAATCACTGAGAATGCAAGTGAGATGGTGTACAATGGTTTGCCCAAAGGTGGTTATAAGCATTACATCCTAATAGTGGAAATGTGGTATGATAACACAATGAATTTACCAAAGGTGGTTATAATCATTGAAAAGATGGAACTACCCTAATTATGACAAAAAAACATGATATTAACATACCCTTGTTTGGTAGAATAAAGTAAATTGGTGATAACATAATGACTTGCCCAAAGGCAGTTAAAATCATTGAGATATGCAGGTGGGATGGTGCGCAATGATTTTCTCATAGGAAGTTATAATCATTAGACCTCAATTATGGAAAATATGATTGATTGGTTGTTGATGATGATGAATTGACATATAGGGTAATGATGAATTAGAACAACCTGCTAGTAGGGGGATGCTCATCTGAACTAACAAAGGTTGAAAATCTTTCATTATTTAATTACTTTGTTTGGGATACGATTGGGATTAAAATGGGGTGTTATTGATGTCAGGGATAAGGAGATGTCGATGCTACCATTGTTAAGTAGACCTTTTTAATCTAATTTTTGATGTAGCGTGTGATGGTAGGCATCATGATAGAACACCATGAGGACTAGACTAAAAGATGCATAAGGATTGACTCCCATAATCTAATATTCAAGGTAAAATAATTCACCAATGATAAAAATGAAGATGGCAATGTAGACATATGAATGTGGATGGATTTAAGTATAAATGTGTAAGAATCACCTAATGAATGCACATAGATTGAATCAATGCAATAGTACTAAAAGTAAACAAACAAGCACACAAAAAAATAAAAATAAATAAATAATAGTTAGTCATATAGTTAGTAAAAATAATGTGATGAACGTTTCCCCTAGAAAATAGGCAACAACTTAACAAACAAACAAGATGGGGGGAAAAGAAGAAAAAGAATGGGGTGGTCAAGTTGTCTTCATATGCACTAGGCAAGTTTATGTTGGCTACATAGTTCCATGGATGTAATATCTAACAAAAAATTCAAGTCGAAAGTAGTTACGCTAGGAAATAGGAAGAAAATAATAATTGATGACAAACAAATAGAATAGATGTGATAGAAAAAATAGGAATGGTCTTTGAAAATGACAAGTACATGGGAGAAAAGGCCAACAAGGATGGGGAAACTAAGCAATAAGTGAGTTACTTATGGCTTAGTAAGGGTTCCCATAATCCTTAAGGCAAAGAAGTGGTCAATGCTTTTGGTTTTTCTAAATGACTTTACAAATGTTTTTGGAATTTTTGAATATCTCAACTCAATTGAGAATGATAAGATATTAAAGGGTTAAAGCTCATAAAATGGTAAGATCATTACTTAGGTTGCTCACAAAATGGTGAAAGTGTGGCTTAGGTTGCTTATAAAATGGAAATAATGTGGCTTAGGTTGCTCAAAAAATGATTATAACATGGATTAGGTTACTCATAAAATGTTGGGAGAGTGGCTTAGGTTGCTCACAAAATGGTGAGAGTGTGGCTTAGGTTGCTTGCAAAATGATGAGAGCATGGATTAGGTTTCTCATTAAATGGTGAGAGTATGGATTAAGTTTCTCAAAAAATGGTGAGAACATGGCTTAGGTTACTTAAAAAATTGTTAGAGCATGGATTAGGTTTCTCACAAAATAGTGAGAGTGTGGCTTAAGTTGCTCACAAAATGGTGAGAGTGTGGCTTAGGTTACTCATAAAATGGTGAGATCATGGCTTAGGGTGACTGAGCTAATCTCAACAAGTATCGAGCACTGCCTACATACTCTTAGGATATGACCTCAAGTCACTATAGTTATACCTTATAGTGAAGTAATCTAATGAGGGTAGTAGTTAATTCAAACAAAATATGCATAGTTGGTATAATGGCACATCACACCATATGAAATGTCTAGTTGGTATGTCAAGGTATGATAAATAAATGTTGCCCCTAGTTTTCCCATAGGTAGTTATAACTAGTGATACAACATCATAAGTCAATTATACTAATTTACCCATAGGTGGTTATAATTAGTATCAAGATAATGAGAGAGAATGAAATAATAAATGAAGGATGTAACTACCAAACTATTGTCTTACTACTCCAAAATACTATCTCTATTTGGAATGTGTGAAAGAACTACTTAAACTAGATTTGAATCATTTTGCTAAATGTGGTGATGTAACAAATGGAATAAAACTAAGGTGATATGGGTAGGTAGGGAGGTAGAAATGAGCTCAATTGATGGGGAAGGTATGGTAAAATGGATAGGTAATTGTAAAAAGTGATAGGTTAGTAGGATGACAAGATGGTAAAATGGTATAGTACAAAGAAGAAGATTGATAAAATGATACATCTTGAAATGATCCTTATAGATAGTAGAATAAATCACTCAAGCATAGTACCACTTAAGGTGGATAATGTTCACTAGCTCATCAAGTTCATTTTATTCTAGTGTGGCAAGCCTATTGCTCTTGCTCCATAGTTTGTCATAATGATGAAAGGACCTACCCAGTTGGGTTTGAACTTGCCTTTATGATTTTTTTTTCTTTTATTATTATTTTGGTTCTCTATAAGGATAAGATCACCAAGTTCAAATTCCTTATGTTTCATTTATTGATTAAAGTGGCTTCAAAGTCAATTGTGATAGGATTACATATCATTGAGTACAGTCATGCACTTCTCATCAAGTAGTTCTAACTCTTGTAGGTGAGATACATGATAGTATTTGTCATCCAGGACATGCTTAAAAGAGATACATAGAGAAGGCAACTTGACCTCAATGGGAAGAATGGCCTTAGTACCATAAATAAGTGAATATGGAGTGTTTCCTATGGGTGTATGGTGATTGGTATGGTATGCCCAAAGGGCACAAAATATTTAAAGGTGATAATCATAATTGGCATCATTGGTAATCTTTTTGAGGATGTTAACAATTGTTTTTTTATGCTTTGGCTTGGCCATTACCTTGTGGGTAATATGTCATGGAAAAATGTTGTTTAATTTTATACTCAATACATAGAATTTTAACGTCCTTATTTTTGAATGATCCACCATTATTAGATATAATATCAAAGGGGATACCATAGTGACAGATGAGATGGTTAAAAATGAACCTAGAAATTAATTTTCCAGTCTTGTAAGTGAGAGGTATAGCTTCAACCCACTTAGTGAAATATTCAGTGGTGGTAAGGATATGTTTATGTCCATTAGATGAGGTGGGATTGATCTTCCCAATGAGGTTTAGGTATAATGTAGTTAATATCCATGGTGTCAACATTAGTTTTAGAGCCTTGACTAGGGAGTGAATCAGATTGGCATGCCATTGACACTTATCACACTTATTTACATAAGCAACTACATCTATGTCCATCATGGGCTAATAATAACTAGTATGCAAGAGATTTTTGGATAAGACTATCCCACTAGTGTGGGCTCCACATACTCCTTCATGAACTTCTCATAATTCTAGTGTAGATTATATCAAAGTTAAACAATGAAGCAAAGTTACATAAAAAATATGGTGACAAAGGGTTGATCCAAGTAAGGTATAATGAGTGGTTTGATGGATGAAGGATTTGGGTCGATTTTGTGATAGGTCAAGTGGTATAATTTTGTCATGGAGGTAGTTATAAAGGTATAAGTATCAAATAGAGCTAGGAATAATAATATCATAAATCATCATGATAGTTAAAGGTTCATGAGGTAATGCTAATTTTTTTTTGATGAGGAATTGATACTCTTTAACCATGTCTATTTGGTGAATCAAATATCCAATAGTAATCATATCATCTATGTTTATATTACTTTCCCTTAGTATATGTTCAAACTGAATATTAATAATCTACTACTTGAGAGTGTCGACCATGGCCTTAAAGGGAGCTAGCTTGTCATCTTTGGTCTAAAAGTGGTTTGTAACCTGATTGATGATTAACTAAGAATCACCATAAACCTTGAGATGAGATGTGTTCCATTATACTTCTTGTTAAATTCCTACAACAAGTGCTTCATATTTTTCTATGTTATTATTAGAAGGAAAGTTAATCCTAAATGATTTATTGATTATATCCCCTTGTGGTGTAAAAAATAAAAGGCCTACCCTAGATCCATGTGTAGTAAATGATTCATCAAAATACAAATTCTAGTACTACTCCTTAAGAGGTGTGTCAATGATGGTCATTATGGATTCATCAAGAAATTGGAATATGAGTAGCTTTATATTAGCAAATTGTGCTTTAATAAGTTGATCTACAAGAACTTGCCCTTTAATGGCTTTTTGGTTGATGTAATCAATGTTAAACTCATTGAGAATCATGATCATTTGGCCATACAGGCTTTTAAAGTTATTTAAATTAGTAGATATTTGAGTGGATATATTTTTGAAATAACCATGGTCTTATTGTTTAACATGTAATGGTGTAGTTTTTGAGCTACAAAGACCATGGTTAAATAGGCTTTTTCTATGGGTGTGTAATTATGTTCATACACGACCAGTGTATGGCTTAATTCATACATGGCATGTTCTTTTTTTTATCATTATGCTAGGACAAAAGTGACCCTAAGGAATTATCATTAGATGGTAAATACAATAGGAATGGATTTCTTAGCATAGGAGGCAACAAAATAGGTGGATTTGATAGATAGTCCTTTAGATGTTGAAAAGTTGTCTAGTAGTGATCATCCTAGTGAAATGTGACTCTCTTCTTTAGAATATGCATAAATGATGGAATTTTTTGGCCAACTATGATATGAAGCATCAGATAGACTAAATCTTACCTTATAAACTATAAATATTTTTAAAATTATTCAGTGGTGGCATCTCTATTATGGCTTGGACTATGGTTGGATCAACTTCAATGCCTCAATGAGACATAATGAAGACTAAAAATTTTCTTGATGTGACTCCAAAGACACACTTATTAGGATTATGTCTAAATTTTTACTCACATAGTCTTTCAAATATTCTATATAGCACTGCTAGATGATCGGCCCTAGTCTTTGATTTACCAAGAATGTCATTGACATAGTCTTCAATAATGTCATACATCATATCATGAAATATGGAAGTCATGGTTATTTGATAGGCGACCCCTACATTCTAAAGACCAAATGGCATAACTTGATAATAAAATGTTCCCTACAGAATAATGAACACTATTTTGTGTTGGTCTTCTAGTGTTATTCTGATTTGGTTATACCCTAAAAAGTTGTAGATTAATGAAAGCATTTCATAACCCATTGTGGATTCAAATATCATGTCAATGTTTAGAAATGGAAAATCATCCTTAGGGAAAGATTTTTTTATATCATGTAAATTAGTATATATTCAGATTCTTTTTGGATTTTTGTTAACTAGCATAATAGTGAAGATACATTCTAAATAGTCAATCCATCAAATACATCATGCTTCCAAGAGTTTTTCCAACTCTTTATTCACTAATAAATCAATACAAGGATGCATCTTACATAACTTTTGTTTGACTGGTTTTGCATCAATATTTACCACAAGGTGGTGTATAACTAAGGCAGGGTCTAAACTTGGCATGTCATAATATGCCCATGCAAATATGTCAATAAATTCCCTCAAAAGGGATGTAAGGATTTCACACTCCTCAGTAAAGGATGTGCCTATCTTGATCCACTTTGGGTCATATAGGGACCCAATGTTCACCTCTATTATGTCCTCTACTAGAAGGGTTGAACCATCTTCAAGGATAGTGGCCAATGATTTGAACTGATTGGCAATGTCAGAGTCCTCTATTAGGACTTGTTCTTTGAGATCTCCTAGGCATGATGAATTATAATCCCCTAATGGGAGATATGGACACATAATAAAGGTATTTAAAAACTCTTGAATTATTTGATCAAAATATTTTTATTCTTTAAAATTGAAATCAGACTCACATATAAGTTCATCATTGGTGGTCTCCTGATCTATGTTTGAAAAAGTTTTAATACCCCCATCTAATGGCACCTGAAAAAGGTTTTCACCACTAGAATGACCTTTTTCTTTACTTTTTCCCTGGTCAAAAATCACCTCAAATAGGTTTTCACTTTGGGACCTCAATGTTTTATTTATTTGATTTTGGCTAAGGGTGTTCACCCACTCTCCAAAATAGGCCTCAAGATCTAACTTGATTGAGAACCCTGATTTATGGACCCCCAATGGAACATTGTCTCTAATGTTGAGAAAATCATAGAAAGCCTCATCATTTTGAAACTCATCAATCAACATGTTGGACTCTTGTTGGTCCTATTCTATCAGTTAAGGACAATATAATGGTAGTGGGTTGTGATGAATGATTAGCCTAAGGGTAAAAATGGAATAAGTAGTCTTAGCTAGGTCATTGAAAAGGATATGATTGGACCCTACCTCACTATTGGCATCCTCATCACTAGTTGATGGTGATGGAACATGAGTAAGGTATATGAGGTTTAAATCCAAATCTATAGGGCCCTTTGTATTTGGTCATGGAAATTAGCTCAAGTGTTCCTTTTTGATTTGGTCTAAGGCCTCTTCCTTCATAGCTATTATTATTGATGATCCTATTAGGAATAAGATACTTTTCATTCTCATAACAATCAACCTGATTATCATTAAACAACCATGATTCATCTCCTTCAAGAGGGTCTTATTCTAGGCGAGATGCTGGTATAAATGTGATGGGTCCTAGGCTATACTTTTTACCTTTTCCTTTTTATTGCCATTCTAGATGAAGTAGCTTATCTTTAGGTCTTCCAAAGGACTTTGTGTTATGTGGAAGTTTTTCAATGTGAAAGGTATCATGGGTCAAATAGTCTCATGGGCCATTATCCAAGATGGTATAATTATTGGATATTTCAGGAGGTGGTATGTAGGAAAGGGAATTAAGGGTATTAAGATCAATGTAGTTGTCCTCTAGAAAATTAAGGAGTATTGCCTTTCCCTTATCCTATTTGGCCACTGGATTCATGCCAAAATGGTAGTTATGTCTCTTAAACTTGGCCTCTAGGTGTTTATAGTTCTCGTATAGATGAAAATATCCTACTATACAAAATTCCATTATTGAGTGGGATAACTTGATATATTAGTGTAACATATATGGTATGGCATGAATTTCATGTAACCAAGGTATAACTAAAATCATATTGTATGACAAATTGAGATATAACACATGGTAAAGCGTGTCATGGGTCAAGGGCCCAAGGATAACTAGCAAATAAATAGTGCCTTGTGATTCTCATTCTTCATTATCATAGGCTTTGATGGTTATGGTTTTTACTTGAAGATCTATCATTGTGTACCTAAGAATATTAATGATATTTAGAGACACTATGTTTAGACCTGATCCATTGTCTATAAGGACACATTTCACTTTGTGTTGCTTTATACAAACTTCAATGTATAAAGGGTTGTTATGCAGTAGTCCAAGGGATGACATATCACTTTGGTTGAAAGTGACTTATTGGGTTGGAGCTAGGTTTCCAACCAAATATTTTAATCTATTATGGGATATGTCACTTGGAATAGTGTATTAGCTAAGGAAATTATTTTAACATGTTTTTATAGATTATTGATGTACACAACAAATCTAAACTAGAGATCTATGTTGGCATATTTTGTAATTATTCCACAATGTCAAACTTCTTTTATTGGTTAGTGTTAAATGGCTTGTTTCAAGGTATAATAATTAGTTGGGTGATGGGTAAAGTGGTAGATGGTTGTGGGCCTAAGATGATAATCTTTGACCTCTAAGTTGTAATGTACAATCAAGATTAGATATAGGACCATGATTGCTAACAAATGATGATGATGATGGGGGAATAGATATGATAAGTCTCAATTACTGATGCACTTATGCATTTTCATGAGGTAATAATGATTTATCAGTATAGGGTCCAAAATTAGTAATCCCTACTTGATGGTATGCATGTATGCAGTCCCAGGTTAAGGAAGGATTATCAAGGTGAGTTAGTGGATTGGCATTATTTATCAAAGGTTTTGATTTATTATTATTTGGTCTTAGATTGATGGATATGGTGTTAGCATGACCTACAATATGACCTAAAACCTTGTTGTAGTCATGTGCAACTACATGGTAGTTTTATTGGTTGTTACCATTGTGATCTCAATTCTATCCATTATCTGAATGTTGTTAGTTTTGATGTTGGTGATTTAGTTGATTCTATTGGTTTAGCCTTGGTTCTTGAAACTATTGTTGTTAGTATTTCACTAGCCATTGATGTTGTTGTCACTGCTAATGTGATTATTTGTTATGTTATGAAAAAGGGTTTTGAAACATTCCAAGGTTTTGATTGGAAGTGGAAGAATAACCATCCAATGTTATTTCCCCATTCTCTAACATATTCAAAATCAAAAAATTTATTTACACACAATGGCATAAATTATGTCCATTAACCTAATGATATTCATAGAATTCATTTTGGTGGTACCAATCAAGATAAGGAATTCCCTCAAGATAATGTTTTAGTATAGGCTACTTAATTAGATTAGTAACAGTGAGCTTATGAAACACAAATTCAATAAGTTCTCCAAGGTCACTAAAAATTCAATGAGTAGGCATTGTTTTTCTTAGAGGAGAGGTTTTCAATGGCGAAGCCCATTTCATTTATTATGCAACTTTGGATATTGTACTTACTACATTAGCTAAAATGGTTGTGGGTTATGAGTAATTTACATGTGTCATGGGCTGAGTAGATGGTGTTTTCACCATTTGGACATGTCTCAATTTTTTTACTCCATTTCCAATAACATTTTTATTTTAATTAAATTACCTTGGTTTATCATTATTATGGGCCTATGTTAGTTGTGATGCTTGCACTTGGACTTGATGTTACTTTTGGCTATTTCATGGATTCATACCTTGAAGCTAATTAGATGAGGTAAGATTGATGACCCCTTTGTTAATAAGGGCTCACTCAATCAAAAAACCTTTATCAATGATCTCTTTAAAGGTATGAACACACTATAGTTCTAGATGATAGGATATCTCACTATGCAAATTTTTGGTAAACATAATGGACAATTATTTATTTGGTAGATTATGGGTGAATTGGCTTTCAAGGGCTCTCCATTGCTATAGATAAATTGAAAATCTCTCACCAGCCTTTTACTTGGCTTACATCAAGTTGACTCATGAACTCTCATGTTCTAGATTATATGAAAATTTCTACACAAACTTGTTAAAAAGATCATCAAAATTATCTATAGAATTATTGGGAAATATTAAAAAGCACTCCAAGGCAAAAGGTAGATGTCTCTATATGCCATTGGATGACATGCAACAAAGAACTTGGTCAAATGAGCCTTGGGGTCACCTTTTCCCTTGTATTTGTCAAATTTTGGTGGTTTATATCCTAGAAGAAATGGTATCTACAAGTACTCCATGTTGAACAGATAAGAACATACTTCATCTAAACCAAACTTTTTAGTCTATTTCTACTCTTAAATGGCATCAATCACATTCTTCATCTGCTATAGTTTTTAGGCTAAGAAATTAGAGGGAATATTGAGCTAAGGTGAAACATTGGCCTAGGTAGATGGTTGAGTGGTCACAAGTGGAGCACTTTGACTAGGGTATGATGGAGTTATTTGATGGGATATGTTGGTTTGGTTGGGAAATGGACTAAGAATATGTATACATATATTATAATTTGATTGTTGGAATTGAACATACTATGGTGCAATATTCTAGTGTGGGTTAGGTAATTAGGTCTAGGTTTGGGGAGTTTGAGGTTGGGATCAAGGGATATGGCTATACTATGCCTATTGGGGTTAAATAGGGACCTTCTACCAACTAATTAGACCTTACTATTGAGCGGGCACTTATGAACCAAGACCCTATCATTGAACTAATGGTACACTCTATACAAAAGGTAAAGGTTGCCTAATTAGTACTTACAAAACATAAGAACCTCTAGGTTGCATGAATCCTTATTGGGAAGTTGATTCTTGTGGAAGATTTGGCATCTTTTTTTGACCAATATTCATACACTATTGATTAGACATCATTGGGAAACAAGTGAAGATCAATATTTTTAGGCACACATAATGTTATTAATTCTGAATTTAACATAACTTTAGATATGGTGGGGGTAAAGACTTTTAAAAATTCTCTCGATAAGACCACCAAATTCTTTTGTTGTTTAAGCCTGAGAGTAGATACCATCTAATTAGGTTGTAGATTAGAATCTATATTGATTTCATCTTTGATATTGTCTTTATCAAGTAGTGAATAACTTTTGTGCTCATCTATTAGTGCCTCTATGAGGTTTTCACCAATAAAGTTGTCTTGCTTGTCCCATAGTGCCTCTGAGAAGGTTTCACTAAGGAACATTGACTTTTGACTTTGATTGTTTTCTAGCACCTCAATAAAAGTTTCACTAAAATATTTTGAGTTTAAACTTTGATTATCCCCTAGTTCCTCTGAAAAGGTTTCACTAGGAGAGTGTTTTTCTTATATATGATATTGTTATTGGCCTCCTTTCTCTTTTTCAACTAATATGTCATCATAGATGGAGTTTAATAAGGTGTAATTCTCTTGGTCCCAATTGACACTTATGGTAGATGGAATGTCAATAATATGGCCATGTTTTTTGGTGGTAATGGCATGTGGAATGTTAATGGAATGGGATTTGGTAGCATAATCCTTGTAGAAGATACTAGGAGAACTTGTGTTAAAATTGAATTACTCATCCTTGAAAATTGTAGAAAGATCACAAATGTATTCAAACTAGTTTTTAAGGCATATGTAACCAATGTTATAACAATCATGATCATATTTTGAATCTAAGTCTAATTCTAACTCAAGGGAATCTGAATTTGATGTTGAGATTGATGTTGATTCTAATTTTGATGCTAAATTTGATGTCAATTCAAGAATCAAACCTAAATTTATCTTTGATTCTTCATCTAATGGGTATTCTATTACAATTATGTCTTGTTGAGTGTTTGGTATTAGATAAGTAAAGACTTATGATGACATAATGGGATCTATAGTTACTGGTTTGTCATAATGAGACTCTTCAATTATGGGGAAAATTTCAAGAGATAAATCCTTAAAGACTAGCTTGTTAATAGGAGACTCTTGAAAAATAGGCATATGGTTGAGGTAATTATTTCCCTAAAGGTGGTTATGATCATTAAGAATTGACTCAACAAAGACTGGCTCATCATAGTGAGACTCCTTGACAACAGGTATAGGATTGAAAGGTGATTCATCATAGGTTGACATATCACAAATGCTTGGTTCAACAAAAATATCTTGGATGGGTTAGTTTTCCTAGATTTGGTTTCTAATGAGTTGAAAAATACCAATTTTGAACACAACTTGGTCCTCAAATAGTTGGCTCAATTGGATACGTAATGATTATATTGGTTAAGGTTTTGATAGGATTGGTACTAGATGAGGAATGGCGTATGGTTGGATAGTTATAAGGCATGGTAGATCTTGATTGATCACATGAGCCAAAGGATGAAGTCCTAAAATGGTAATGATAGGGTGGTGTGGAGCTTGATTACTCACACAAGACAAAGGATTAAGTCTTGGAATGACAAAGGGGCATTATGGATCTTAATTTCTCACACAATCTAAAGGATGAGGTCCTAATATAGAAATGTTTTTATGTTGTAAAGCTTTATTTCTCACATAAGCCAAAGCATCTATGTCCTCCTCATAAACCATACATTCCTAGTTAGGGTCTTAAGTTGGAATGTAAGCCGATCCTTGCCTTTATTTTGTGTACTAAATTTTATAAAGAGGGTATGGATCTATATCCTAAACAACATTATCTTTAGTTGGGCCTTCAACAAATTCCTCCTTACAAACTCTTCATACCAATCAAGGTCTCAAGTTGGATCATAAGCAAGCATTTGGTTATCGTCAATTTGTGTGACCATTAGATAATAACATGGATTATACATGACTCCACCATAAGTGTAGCTAGATATATCTACATAAATAATGAAATATACAAAAAAAGAAAAAAAAAAAAAAAATGATTATAGTTCTAAAAACTCTAAAAAATAAATTCTAAAGGATAAAAGGTTCAAACTTGGTCTAACTTGGTTGAAGGTGGAGCTATATCTCCAATGTGGTCTGAAAATGGAGTTGTATCTCCAAATGGTTTGTGATAGAACTTGGAATAAAATACTTTAACATCAAATGTCATACTCACAAAATGTCAAGTAATGAATAAAAATTGGTATGCCAAAGTCTAGGCCAAAGTGTTCCAAATAAGATCTAAACTAGGAAAGGGAAAAGAGTCACTAGGTCTTTTGTCTGAACATGAAGTTAAAAGCTAGGCTCAAATAGGTTGTGTTAGGAATTTTGGTCAAACGATATAAAAATATAGACTTGAAATAAATACATGATGTGGTTTGATTTAATCTAAAAAGTTTAGAAACAACTTTATCATAGATCTGACACACAGAATCAAACATAACCATGATTAATTAGCTTAATCTAACAAGTTTAGAAACAAATTTATCATAGATCTGACACACGGAATCAAACATAACCATGATTAATTGGCATAATCCATAAGGTAAAATTCTCTTAGAAAAAGGTTTTGTTCTTCCAAATAAAGGCACAAATAATGATGAGAATAGGATCTGTGAGTAAACAAGTAATGAAAATAAGGATTTTTGAATAAAGAAGCAATAGTTTTTAAATTTATGTAATTAATTAACTAAAGTTACACAATCCAAAAGAGAAATATCTATATATTATCCCCTATAAATTAAGTCCTAAAAAATCAATCAATGTTTGGATGTGAACTTGGAAAGATTAATTAAAAACTCAATGTTAAAAACTAGTATTTGATTGAACAAACAAGTTAGATAAGATTGAACAGCATGACGACGTAAAATAAGGATCCAAATAGCATATATGACTTGGTTTGAAACAATGGTTTTTGATACAAGTTAAACAAGTCTTGAAATAAATTGAGTAACATAATGATATTAGAATGCTCTAATGATGTGATCAATGTTTTGTTTCAAAGAATCAAAAGGTATTAACTAGATATTGATTTGGGCATCATAATACTACCTATTTCATTCAAGTGACACATACACAAATAAGTTTAGCAAAACTTGTAAGGCATAAGTATGGTGTAAAATGACCATTATAACACCTCTTTGGACAAAAGAGTGATGTATGAACAAATTGGTTTTTGACATGGTTTAAATAGACATAAATTTTAGTCTCAAATCACCAATCATGAAAAATATAAATGACCAAATTCAACTAAGCATAATGTCCTAAATCCTATCATGGGTGTGGTAATGTGGAGTTGACTAAAACTAATTGGTTTCTGATCATCTAGTTAGATCAAATATATATGAATTTCATGTTATCATACAAAATAAGTGCATGCGATTTGGGTCTACATCCTATGGCTTGTTATAAAAGGGTCTTCCCCTTTTTACAACCACTACATCCATCATTTGCTCAATGTAGTGTGATGTCCAACATGCTCAAATATCCCAGGCTTAGCCTCTAGTGATAAGAGATAATTTAACCACTCAACCCACCATATCAGTAGGGTGATTCCAATTTATATACCCCTCCATGGATTGGGGTTGAAGACAATTTTTGGAGATGAATTCCTGCATCAAAGCTTCCCTATAAAACTTATGGGAGGTAATGAACTCCCCCCCATAAGCTAAGATGCAATGAAATAAAAACTAAATAAAAGAGATTTATGGTTGTTTCTAGACCACCCAATCCATGTGAATCTTGGGAAGATGTTTCAAAAAATCTCTTTTACACCTTTGGACTAAGGTAATTTGCAATGAAAATAATGCTTTTCATCCCACAAGTTCTATAAAGGGGGCATGGGGAGAGCATACACGCACAACTTCATTTTTTCACAAAAAAATTAACTAAGCAAACTAATTATTAAAAACAAAATTTAAAGTGAGTTCAATTTTAAAGCACTAAATTTGAAATATTTGGTGGTGTTCTTTGGCCCCTTGGCTTTAAGTTGAAAAACTTTGTAAAGAAATAATCACAAAACTATTTAAAAATACATCTAAGTTTTCCCTTAAGTACCAAATAAAAGTTCCTAATTCTTTTTAAGTTACCAAAAAGAGGTTAAAAATATTTAATTAAACTTGATTTGATCACTTTTAAAATAGTTCCTTCAAGAAAAAATTTAGTGTAGTTTAGATTTGAAACTCTTTTGTGAATGAGACAAGTAACTTGGAAAAGTATGCTCTTAGGTTTGGATGACCTGTCAACTTGAAAGAAAAACAACAAAAGATAAACATGTTAAGTTAGGCAAAAGTTAGAAAAAAATATCAATAAAAAACTTTTAAAAAATCAAAAACAAAAAAAAAACTAAACTAAACTAAACCTCTGAAACATGAAAACAACAAGTTACAAGGTTAAAACAAATAAAACTGAACACAAAACATAAAAACCTATAGTTAGTATTTTAACCATAACTTTTAAAATTTAAATAAGTTTGCCACAAAATTTATAAAAGTTGTTAATAACTACAATATTCACTTCTATATTTAAAAAAGGTCAAAAAAGTAAACAAAAATTTTTATTAGCTCTGAACTAGCCATTTTTACTACAAAATTAGAAAATAAAAAGAGACAGTCACTAAAAAATTTATAACTTATAAACTACAAATTAGATTTTAATGAAATTTGGAGATATTTAGGATGAAAGTAGTAATAAAAACATATCAAAAATTCATAAAAAAAGTAAATAGATTAAAAATAAGAGCTATTTTAACAACCATTTTTGTTCAAATATGTGGGGTGTGCAATCATGTCCCATCGGGCATGCTATTTATGATCAAGGAATTTGAAAAATAGAGGAGGTTAGTTAAACTCTTAGCCCATAAAACTATTAAATGAACACACTAAAATAATAACATATCTAATCTTAGATTTTAGGGGGAGCTTAATGAACAAATAATAATTAAAAACCCAACTAAATTGTAAAGAACAACAATCTTTACCTTCTTTGAGAGATTCAAATAATTTCTTCATTGGTTTGCTTAGATTCTGCTCAAAATGTCTTTATTAATGAGGCTTGGATATCTCCATCTCCTCTTGGCATCATTCTTATCGTGGCTTGGATTGATTTTAGTATTATAACACTATGCTTTGCTTTTTGGATCAACTCTAACATTATAACTCTACTATGTTTCAATCTCTCTAAATAAAGAGCTCAAGGCTTACTTTTATAGGCTTTAAAATCATTTGAAATGGGTTAAATTAGAACCTTGGTTGATTTTATTAACCTTGGTTGAGTTTAGAATATTCATATAATATTCTTTAGATATTTTCCAAAAGTGATAACTCACAAAAGGTAATGATTAGCTTTTAAGATGCTCTTGATATTTGAATTTTCTTTTTGACAATTGATTTAATTTATCATGGATTAATTAAAATATGACATGATTAGGATTTGATTTGATTTAACATGGTAATTAATCCTTTTTAGGCTTTTGAACATTTTTGAATTAATTGATGGTGCATTTATTCAATTTAATTAATTAATAAGATAAATTGATTTATTGCATGGTTATAAAGCTAAATTTGAGACATTTATAAATTCTTAGACTAAATGGTCAATAGTTGATAATAATTTGTGTAAATTTAGATAAGAATCCATTGGTGAAAAAATTTAGGTGTCTACAAACCTGACTTACTTTGAACACATTATTTCAAAACCCTAGTAGACCATTAGGATGTTCCCTTCTTATTTCTAAAATATAATTAGTTTTTAGTTTGTAGCCTATCATCATGATTATCATGATAGATGCCATTTTATACTTTTGGGTACAAAGTATTATTTGTATATCATGCTTATTACCCACCATTTTTAGAAAAAATCACATGTATGTCACTCTTCTCATAGATCATATTAGATCTCAACCTATTTTACACAATGGTCCTTCCTCTTTTGATTCACTTTCTTATGAGGGTCATTAATACATGGATAAATTTGAGTTATATTCAGTTACTACTTGCTAATAGAGAGATTAGAGGACTCCTTTTATTTTGCCTTCATATAGACTAGTTGATTATCTCCACTCATATCTTATCTCTACTATTCACCCTTGGAAAATAGTAGATCATGTAGTTCAAGTTGTTACTACATGGAACATGATGCCTCCTTAGCCTATATAGGAATAATTTACTACCACTATCTCTCCTCATCCCTAGAACACCATAATGGGACCTAGAGATTAATAAAGAGCATTTGATATTACATATCAGTTGAGAAACACACCTGTTAAGATCTTCATATTGGAATTACTTTAACATGCAACTATTTTCACAGATATTATTTTTCAAATACTCAATCATAAATATTTTCCTTTTGACATAGATTCAACTTAATTTTCTTTTATAATAAACACTATCAATGACATTGAGGATGTTATATCTTTTATAATGAGGATTTCCCATCATAGTCAATTATAGATCATATTTTACCACTCTTAATTAAATCACAAATCAATACCACCACTATTAAATGAGTTGTAATTGATAGTGGTTCACGTATTAACATATGAAACCTCACATTTTTATATACTATGGGGGTTGATATAGCATCCATTTAGAAGACATATAATAATTTCAATGTTTTTGATGACATTCCTAGAAAAACATTAGGTTATATTACATTGGATATTATGGTTTAGCCAAAAACCCTACCTACATAGTTTTAGGTGATGCTTAATAATTTACACTACAACCTATTACTTGGGAGACCTTAGATACATGTTATGGAGGTTGTACCCTCTCCCTTGAAAAGATGCATCAATTTTTAACATGAGATATACTTATACACTTATCCAATAGATAATCAACCATTCAGATATTTTAGAGTCACCAAGCCTACCACCATGAGTATATATTTATATGTGACACCTCATGTTCTTATAGAGTCCCCACCTCACAAGAATATAATTAAATAAATGCATATATATAAGGTTGGGGAATCTAAAAACACTATTCCTATACCTCTTCCAGATCTTCTTACAACATAATTATGTTCACCCATGATGGAGGAGGACCCTCCCATAATACAACTATATCCACCTAGGGTGGATGATGTTATTTTTGCAACACAATTACCATTACTTGTTAACTTCAAATAAATATACATCCATAACTTTGATATAAATTCCCAAGCCACCACAAAGGATAATCCAACACCCATTAAAATTGATGGCTATTTATGTGGATTGAATTTCACATTACTAGGCCTTAGATAATATCAAGATGATTATAAGGAATTCATGTTATGCCCTTAACCTTTGGCATGTTTAGAGATATGTGTGGTTGACTTGTGGCTTACATACCTCTTTTATATTCTTGTTAAATTTATTGATGTTCTTAGTTAGGTTGGATTATAGAATAACCATGGATACATAGACTATATATAAGAGGTAGTGGTTGATCTTTGATCATCATGTTAAGTATTTTGCTCTTAGTGCATTGTTGTGGAGGTTTCCCTGTTGAAGTGGATTTTCTATAATATCCAATATTCTGATTTGTTTATTAATTATTGTAGTGTGATCTCTCATATTTACTTATTTTGTGTGATATATAATCATACTATGTGAATATCTAAGTAATTCCATTACAAGTGGCATCAGAGTGTCACTTTGGGAAAGTTTCTTATAGTGTTATTTTTTGAATCTAGCAAGGTGAAACTTCTAAAAGAGGAAGAAACAAAAAATAGAACTTGTAATTCAGGAAGAATTAATTTTTTCTATCAGTGCAGTATTGTTCAAAACACTTTTTTGAAAAAAAAATAATTACAAAAAATTATAGAATTTTTTTTTGCTTTGTACAATTTTAGTCATTGGATTCATCTTGATGAAATGATCTCAATGGTATATTTTTTTGGTACACTTTTTTGTGACAAAATGTTTACCATGGTGCTTAAAGGAATTTATTAGATTCATCTTGGCAAGGTGATTGCAATGGTACCATCTCTTTGTATTCTTTTTTTGAGGGGGTGAAAACTCTCTTAGGGTTTGTATAAGGCTGATCCTTCTACATGAGGAATAAAAGTGGGGAAAAAAACTCCTAATACTCCTACCAATGAAATGGAATATGGAACTTTAGATCCATTGACTTCTCAAATTTAGGCTAACATTAAGGGCTTGGTATGGCATGATGACTTTGTTGTAGTTAAAATTGATGTTTTAAGGATGCAAAAAGAGATTAATGGGGTTCACACTCAATTTAATCAGATCACTACTCAATTAGTTTCCTTTCATCTCAGTTATAGTTAAACAACCCTCAACTTCATCATTTGGGTCCTCTTCCTCTCAACACTAACAAATCCAATTCTGGTGTGAAATTGATGTTGCCAAAAGTGGACATATGCAAGTTTGATAGTAAGGATCCTCTCACTTGGATTACCGAAATTGAGAACTTATTTTATCTACATCAATTCCTAGTTCTCATAATGTGATAGTTGCATCTCTGTATCTAGAACCTGAGTAATTCATTTGGTATCACTAGTTGTGTGCTAAAAAAAAGAATGGTGCTCCTATTACATGGTCTATTTTCACTGATGAGTTTTTGGCTCATTATTAGAATAATGTCTATGAGAACTAATTTAGCCAATTATCCAAACTATAGAAAACAAAAACTATGAAGGATTATATTCATTAATTTTAGAATCTATCCTTACGGGTGGAAGACAGCATTAAGAATAAATTGATTGATCTATTTTTGGGTGGTCTCAAAGATAACATCCAATTAGAGGTTCAAATTTTTAACCCATCATATATATCAAAAGTTATCCCACGATCACACATGGTAGAGGAAAAAGAGATGGTTAAATGGAAAAAATCACTACTAGTCATGATCACACCTTTTCAACACCATCTTATCCTCAATCTACCAGATTGACACATTGAAAAATTAAGAAGAAGCAAGCCAAAGGGTTGTATTTTGGTTGTGATATCAAATGGAGCAAAGACCATCATTGTGCTAAAAATAAGTTATTTTAAATCAAAGGTGCTAATGAGGATGATGATGATGAGGAGAAGACAATTAGTGAGGATAAAGAAGGTCTTGAGGAATAATCTAAAGACTCTTAGGCTATTATTTCCTATCATGCCCTTTTAGGTATTAGTACTCCCCAAACTCTTAAGGTGATAAGTTTTCTAAAGAAATAGAAGGTCATTATACTGATTGATTCTAGAGCACACACAACTTCATCAATAATAAGTTGGCTACTCACTTGAAATATTTTATTTATCTTTCTCTAGAATTTTAGATCATGATTATAGATGGTGGTACTATCATTTGCTTAGGAAAATGCCATAGTATTAATCTAGCCATGGGAGACTACTTTTTGATTTCTCTTATGTTTGCTATTCCCATGGGGGGAGCTGACATAATTCTAAGAGTATGGCAGCTCACCACTTTGGTCACTATTGAGATGAATTTCTAGCAATTATTCATGCATTTTCATTCTTAGGGAAGGACATTTATGCTAAGGGGATTAAGGGATAAATCTACATAACTTGTTATCTCCCATCAAATGACAAAGATTCTTTAAAAGGGTGATGAAGAATTTGTAGCTTGCTTATTTTCCATGGAAGTTTAGCCAACTTAGCCATATACACTTCTAATGTATAACAAGTGATTAATGCCTAGTTGGTTATTTTTGGTGATATGACGAAAGGATTTCTACTTAGCTGCACACATGATCATGCTATAAAACTTATTATTTGTCGTACACCACCCAAAATTAGGCCATATAAGTATCCCTATGCCTATAAAAGTGAAATTGAAAAGATGGTATAGTAGATGTTGGATGTAAGAATCATTCACCATAGCCAAAGTGAATATTCTTCACCAGTTCTTATGGTGAGAAAAAAGATGACACTTGGAGGATGTGCCTTGACTACAGAGAACTAAACAAGTACATTATCAAAGATAAGTTTCCTATTCCTATCATTGATGATTTGCTAGATAAATTAAATGGTGCTCTTTATTTTACCAAGTTAGATCTGCATTTTGGGTATCATCAAATCTAGATCCATGATGAATACATACTCAAAACTACTTTTAGGACTCATGAGGGCCATCATGAGTTTTTGGTTATGCCTTTTGGGCTAAAAAATGCACCATCCACATTTGAGAGTTTGATGAATACATTTTTTATGCCATTTTTGAGAAAACTTATTCTAGTATTTTTTGATGATATCCTCATTTAAAGTTAAAATTTGGAAGACCATTTGCACCATATTAAATAGGCACTCTTAATTCTAAAACAAGATCAATTGTATGCTAAACCTTCTAAATGTACTTTTGGAGATTGTGAGGTTGAGTATTTGGGTCATCTAGTTTCACATGTGAGATTGAAAGTGGATCCTCAAAAAATCCAAGTAATGGTAGACTGGCTGATTCTTAAGGTACTCAAGCAACTAAGGGGATTTCTAGGGTTAATTGGTTACTATCATAGGTTTGTCAAAAATTATGGTAGCATTATAGCCCCACTCACCTCTTTGTTAAATAAATACTTATTTTAGTGGACTGATATAGCTACCAAGGCATTTGAACAATTGAAATTAGCTATGTGTACCACTCCAGTATTGGCCACTCTTGATTTTTCCAAGACTTTTGTGGTTGAATGTGATGCATTTGGGTATGGCATGGGAGTTTTACTCATGCAATAAGGTATACCACTTGCATTTGAAATTCATCAAATGAAGGGTAAAAATCAACACAAGCCCATTTATGAGAAGGAAATGATGGCCATTTTGCATGCAATCAAATAATGGAGGCCTTATTTGATGGTTCATCACTTTTAGGTAAAGACTGATCATGATAGTCTCAAAGATTTTATGGAAAAATAGTTGTCATCTGAAGAACAACAAAAATGGTTAACTAAGATGTTAGGCTATGATTTTGAAATATTTTACAAGAAAGGTAAGGACAATGTAGTGGTAGATGCAATATCTAGGAAGGATGAATTATTTGAGGCATTACTATGCACTATGACCATTCTACAGGAAGATTGGCTAGAGGAAGCATGATCAGAATGGGATAATGATATTGTTACCCATGATTTGATTTAGAATCTTCAACAAAGTTTGGGTCGATTTGAAAAATTCACATGGAAGGGTAATGTATTATGGTATAAAGATAGATTATACCTATGTAATAATTATCTTCTTAAACAAAAAAATCCTGTAGTAACTTTAAGCAACTCTAATTGGGGGTCATTCAATATTTTTTTAAACCTATCAAAGAATTAAGCAATATTTTTTTTGGGAAGGACTCAAGGGGGATGTCCAAAAATATGTGGCTAAATGTATGATCTATCAACAAAATAAAGGAGAAACCATAAAAAACCTAGGTCTTTTGTAGCCTTTATCCATCCCTATCCAATTTTGGGAAGAGGTGTCTCTGGATTTCATTACAGGGTTATCAAGATCTGATGGTCAAAATGTTATCATGGTTGTGGTATATCATCTCAATAAGTATGCTCATTTTTGTTCTTTATCATACCCATTTGTTTCTAGTATAGTAGCTTCTACTTTTCTTAATATAATTTAGAAATTACATGGTACCCCTAAGATCATTATCAGTGATGGACATCCCATTTTCACTAGCAATTTTTGGACTGAGTTATTTACATGTTTGGGCACCCAATTGTCTCATAGTTCATCCTATCATCCTCAATCATATGGACAAACTGAGGTAGTCAATAATTGTCTAGAAGGATATCTTCATTGTTTTGTTTCTGATAAATAAGATAAATGCGATCATTAGTTGCCACTTGTTGAATGGTGGTATAATGCTTATATTCATAGCTCTTCCAAAATGTCTCCTTTTCTAGCATTATATGGATACCACCCTCCATATATCACTTCAACCTTGAAGTTTCATCCTAAGGTTCATATATTTGAAGAACATATTCACTATTAATAGGAGGTCCTTGCAAGTTTGTATGAAAATTTAGCCATGGCTCATAATTACATGAAGTATCAGGTAGATCAACACAAGAGTGAGAGGCATTTTGGCATTAATGATTGGGTCTTTTTTTATTAAATCCATATAATCAAATGTCCTTAAATAAATAGGAAAAGGATGATAATCTATCCCCTAAGTATTATGGGCCTTATCAGATCTTGTATAAAATTGGTAATGTGGCCTATAAATTAGATTTTCCTTCCTCCAATCACATACATCTAGTATTTCATGTATCATGCCTGAAGAAAGTCATTGGACACAAATTTTCTACTCAAACTAAGTTACTAGAACTGGATGAGGAAGGAGGAGTTATTCTTGATCTTGAGGTGATCCTTTAAATTTGCACTAAGTAACTATGGTCTAGAGTGATTAATGAGTACTTGATAAAATGGAAGAATCTACCTTGTGAAGATGCCACTTAGGAGGATTAATTTTTTGTGTAGAAATATCCAGTGTTGACTCAATGTTAAGGACAACATTATTTTGAAGGGGAGGGGCATGATATACCCTTAAACTTTGGTGTGTCTAATGATATGTGTGGTCGAATTGTGGCTTAAATAACTCTTTTATATTCTTGCTACATTTATCTATGTTCTTAGTTACATTAGCATATGGAATAACCATAGATAAGTAGATTATATATATGATCCAAGTTATAACATAGTAGTGTATATATAACTTATCATTATATATAATGGTCTAATGTGTTTTAACTTAAGAATGCATGGGAGGAATATTACATAGTAGAGAAGCATGCTATTTGGATGTATATAATCTAGAATATTTACAAAGATAAAGCTAAACTAATACATACAACATGGTATGATGATTGCAATGATGAGGACTTATTTAAGTTTTGACAGATATATTA
Organism: Torreya grandis; assembly: GCA_037957365.1. Taxonomy (NCBI): domain Eukaryota; kingdom Viridiplantae; phylum Streptophyta; class Pinopsida; order Cupressales; family Taxaceae; genus Torreya; species Torreya grandis. The sequence goes on from JARHVA010004711.1 coordinate 234,629, forward strand.
TTTGACATTGGATGGCCTCCCATCAAATCCACCATTTTATTTTCCACATCCTATGGATGTGCTCTTATGTTTATAGAAACAAAACACTTCTATTTTATGTTATCTCATTCATTTCCAACATTTACTTGTACATACTTTCCTTATTTCTCACTCCTTGCATATAGTTTCATTTCATGTTGCTTGTACATAGATTATATCCATAAACTATAAAAATAATATAATATGTCAAAAAACACAAAATCATTCAACTATTTAGAAAATACAAATTATATATTGTATGCATTTCCATGTTTACACTTCTTATATTTTCCAAACACTACATATGCTAGTTATCTTAGTATATTTGGTTGTATCATATATATATGCTTCACTTGTTCTTGTTGAGTGTTTGTAGATACTTACATAACTCAGATCCACTACACAAATCTAAATTTTCTAATATCTACCCACTATGGGCATTTACATAGATACATGTGTTCCTTATCTAATACATTTGCCCATTTGGGGGCACCCCATACATAATTGCAATTCTCAGGTTACATCTTTATAAACTCTACATCATAGATTTAGCATTATTACTACACCTACTCAATTTTTTTCCAAATACTAATACTTTAGACTCAGATTATGTATATCTTAGATCTTATACATATTTGTATCACATATTCCTACATACTTTCATTTCTAGCTTTCCTAGTTTAGACTTGATTATGTCTCTATGCTTATTCTATTCAAGAGAATTTGAATATGCCATTGCTCTATGGCTCTATGCCACTTATTTCCATTATATCTATACTTTTGAAATGTGATCATGTATTTATGTGTGCTTTCTTGATTGTGTATGTAGACATTTGAATATGTCCTTCCATGTGGCTCTAAGCCAACTTACTTTTGTGTGCATATGTGGACAATTAAACATGTATTTTTATGTCTTGATTTCTCAAATTTAGTGACATGTGCCTATGTCCCTTGTATTGTGTCCCCTTGGCCTAATATGTGTGTCTCATGTGGGTTGTATGTATGCTTTCTTGTATGCATCATGGCCATGACACTTATTTTCATACTTATTACATACTTAAGTTTTAAATGACATGAGGGACTTCATGCATCTCCCCTTCATAATTAGGTGTCATGATGGACATCATGCCCCATCCCCCTAGGTAACTACTCAATTATTAATCAATTTTTTTGTTCATAACATTGTTACATCTATCTTTATATCCTTTTGAATGCTATACCTAATATACATCACACATTACACACTTATGCATAGATTATATTACATTTTGATGTTATGTTTGCACATTATATTGGTTTATTACACATATATCGCATATGCTCTAGCTAACACACATTTTGTATAGCTTCTTATTTTAAGGCCAACTCTTGCACAGGTTCAACAACTCCCCTCAAAAGAGGGTGAATTCATAGCAATTTGTCATATAGATTAGGATATCCATATATACCTAGAGTATAATTTTTAGCACATAAGATTAGAACATAGAAATCAGATTTAGGAAAACATAGTGAGAAAAAATGACACAAAGATCAGTTATAGTTACATAAAAATTAGGATATTTAGACACTAGTTTGTAAATGGGACATTAGTGCCACATGGTGCTACTATCTAGTATCCTCAGTTTCAAAAAATTCTAGATTGGTCAAAAAATTATAATAGGTACAGTCCAAAGTTTGTATAAGTTTAGTTACATATTACCTATTTTGGCTTAGTTTAGATTAGATTCATACCAGTTTTCTTAGATTGGAGGCATCAGGCATGACATGATCATTCTAATTTTAGTTTATCTACTCAAAAATAAATTATTACAACTCACTCCAAAATTCATATACTCATATATTAGATTTTGGGACATGTGCATGCCACAGTATTTACATATGCTCATTTATACACCAATTGATCAGATGGAATGAAAAATCCATGTCATTATCTACATTGTACACATTAGAAACCATGCTCTAGGTTACATAAGAGATTCATGCCTTAATCCATATATAATGGTTAGCATTTTTGAGTGGCCTAAAATCACCTAATATACTCAAGTGGCCATAAAGATGACATCTCCAATTACACATCTCTAATTACATATCACATTTTTAGTTTTAGATTCATCTACTACATGGGTAGGTAATGATGGATTCATAGTCTACTTGAGTTATTGAGCCACCTACATGACAGGGTTGGACACACGATCAGTCCAATCCAAGTTATTCATAGTTCATGATCTACCAATTAGGGGTGACAAATAATAGAGTCAAAATTGGATTGAGTTATTGAGCCACCCACACATTGGGATTGAGTAATCCATTGGATTAATCTAAGTTATTCATTAATTAATAACTATATACATAAACACACATAGGTTATCATTGGGTTTATACATAGGTTCACATACCTAGTGAGGTGTATTCATTCCTTTCCTCTATCTAATATTTTTACTTAGTTTTATATCTTTACTCAATTTTATCTCTTTACTCAGTTTATATTTGAGTTTGATATCTCATAAGTAAGGATTAATCTATGCACATTTCATTTTTAGGACACGTAATGGAGCATATATCACATACTCAGATCACAATCCATGGGCTTTACCTCTTAGGTAAGTCTAGGCATGTTTCTTTTTACTTTATCCTAGTTATTTCACTTTGTTTCATTTATATAATAAAGGGTAGGGGTAAATATAATCACCTAAAAATGACACTTGAGTGATATGATTGCTACTTGAGACCACCTATCCCTAGCTTAACCCTAAAACTATCTTAGTGCCTACTTAGACACTTATCTAGCCTTTGTGTGGGCCAAATGTGTCCTTATACATCCCTAAAATAGTCCCAAATCCTCATCTTGACATCTTGACCCTTAGTTCCTTAGGTTCTAAAACCTAGATACTAGTGCCATAATAGGGACAATAGTGTCACATGGCACTAGCATCTCAATTTTCATGTTATTGTCCTTTCCCTCCTTTTACTACCAATGGACATATTTTCAAATATAAGACCACCTAGGGTCATCTTAGACCTATTTTTAATACCCACATAAGTAACATAATAATATACATACATAAATTTTATCCCTCTATCCACTAGATGTAAATTAGTATCAAACTACACATACAAACTCAAAATAAGTTGTGCACGATCAAGGTTATCAATCTTGTTCCCTACTCCTACATACTACCATCTATAGAATTCCTAAGCTCAAATTAATTAGGTTTACAGGCTCAAATAGATTGAAATCATGTAATACAACTTTTATACTAGATTCACTTTCACTTGTACTAGTATTTAGGTGGGGATAACTACATCAGGATTGATCCCTCTTTAGAGTATTGGTAAGTAGGCAACTCTCATCAAAGTGGGGTGTTGAGGATGTTCAGCCTACCCCATTATCAACACTATTTTACTAATTTTTTAAAATAAATGCCTTGAAAACATGGAGGATTAGGGTTTACACATAAAATTAGTCAAAATAAGTCATCTACAAAGATCCATAACTCGTGCATGTAGGGACAAGCTTGATAGACCGAGGCTTAGGTGCACCTAGAAGTTCAAAATAATTTTTCATAGAGGATACTACCAAAAAAATAGAGACACTAGAACCAAATGAAACTACTTTTGAATTAGGTTTTTACTATCTAGGAAGGGTTTTGACACCAAGATCCTATTTATGATAATCATACTAGCCTTTGTCTCAGTTTGTAGCCTCCAGATCTCCCATTTCAGTCATATTCCAACTAAGTAATTATTTAAATTATTTATTTATATTTTTATAATGGTCAAATTAAGTCAATTTTGTTAAAAATTAGTGGTTGTATTTATTTCATATTTCTACCCTAATTTACTATATTCAACCCCCTTAACAATGTAGGATTTACATACACTAAGTCCTAAAAGGTTGAAACATATTCTAAAAGACACATGATTAATATTCATAATTAGCATGCCAAATCATTACTAAAAAGTGTTGTATTAATTATATTTCCACTTTTTGATCATTTAAGATATATAATTATCACTTTAATAAGTATATGTATTTACTTATTAATAAATTATTTGTAGATTTATAATGAATAGAAAAAAGCCTAAACATAGAACCTCAAATAGAATCCAAATTCATAACAAACAAAAATTTGTGGTTAAAATCTAAAGACATTAACATTTCATTCTTCTAAGATTACTAACTTGAAATAATATTATAATAATATCCTTCCATTTTATAATCAACACACATGCTAATAAATTTATGTATTTCCCTTTTGACACTACACAAATTCTATTCTATAGTCAACCTAATTTCCTTATATATTAGCCATATTATCAATGTCCATTTAATTTTTAATTTAAACCTTTCCAACATTGGATTCTAAAGTTCAAATATTATAAACAATATTAAAAAAAATCATTACACAAGCTAAGAAATAATTTTAGGAATCCATGTAAGAAGAATGATTTTACTTATTTAGGCATAATGAAGTTTTATTCCTAATTTAGCTAAAGGTTTATATTAATAAATCAATAAATAATAATGTAATAATTATAATCCTAATTTTTATAATTTAGTTATCTTTTTTACCTTTCTAAAAATAGCAATAAATAAGGATAAATATGACTTAGCTGGAAATAGGTTTTGATGGTTAATACAAAGGTTGAAACTAGTTAGGTAGGGCTGAGACAGTGTCATGAATCTAAATCTAGATTTTGTTTAGTGAAAGGATAGGAGCATAAAAAACATGACACTTTGGTGTTTGGTGTTATTGTCCACTCCTACCACTATTATCCAAACTGGTCATAGAGACCTAAAACTTTTTGGGTTTTTGTGTTATTCCTATGTGATCTTACCTATGAAATCTTGAGTGTTTATTGTCATGGAATTCACTAAATATCTAATTTAATTTTCAAACCCATAATCCTCTATCATGCTTGATAGTATAATTTTTAAATCATATTAGAAAATGGGGTTAGTGTGTAAGATGCATTTAATGTGTAATCCACACCTCTTATGTGGGCACGTTGCCTACAAACCAATACTCTGAAGAAGGATCAAGCCATATGTAGTTCTCTTACCTAATGTGCTTTGTGTAATAGTGTGATGCAGATGCAAACATGACAATTTAAGAGTGTTTTATGTGGATAGGGACTGGTATGAGGGTTTGAGTATGTTTGTAGCTATGTTGGGTGACTATATGTAGAGAATAGGGAAGTTTGCCTTATTGCTTTGTTTATATTCTTGCTTGATTTGTAATATTTATCACCTCCCTTGTAAATGAATTTTAGATGGGCTTTTATAGGGAATAATTGGTCATGGTTCAGATGTATTTACACTAAGATGACATAATTAAGGATAGGGTTTGGATGAAAATAACCACTAGGGTTTAAATTACAAATACATAGGAACACCAAAAATGGGGCACCTTAGGGTCTAGCGCTATAGTCCAAGTATGGTTCTCTTGTCTTACAAGCTCAATACTAGTAGAATAAGATTGGCCTAGGAATATAGTCTGGTTGAGGTGTAATGATCATTCATAAGGTTTTATATGATTGGTAATGAGAAAAAAGATGTCTAGAAAGTGGGTCATAAGAGCATGCAAAAAAGAGCTATGGATAGGGTTTCAAAAGCCACACTCAAACTACCAATTTGGACATTCTATATGACTACATTTTCCACCCTTTCATTCTAGTAATGTAGCAAAGTGAAATACTAAGATAAAGGAAAAATGGAAAGCATACCTAAACTTACTTACAATGGTGAAGCCCATGAAGATATGTGATGTTGAGTGTGTGTAGAGAGAGCATAGCGAGAAGTGTAAATCTGTAAAAAAAAAATGAGTAGATTAGTTTTTACTTGATACACTATGTATAAAATAAGAACATACAAAATCTCGATAAAAGAGAGAGGAAGAAGAAAGAATGAATACACCTCACTGAGTATGTGAACCAATACAAAAACTATTGTGATGTTGATTGATGGTGAGTGATGTTGAGTGATGTTCGGTATGTGCTATACCAAAAGTAATATCATGAATAGAGCTAAGTGATTAATCCCTGAGAGTGGCTCAAGAATACAAAGGCTAGCCTTTTAGCTCCATCATCACTTACTAAGTAAATCTGTGTGATCATGTGTGTTTTAATCAATATTTGGACTATGTGTCCAATCCCTCTAAGTAGGTGGTTCAATAATTGAAAAGCTAGCTAGTCTTTTGGCTCCATCATTACCCACTATGTAGTGAACTATGAACTAATATTAGTATGAATGTATGTCATATGAGATGGCTCTTGAAGCCCATGAATTCTCTATAATATGATAATGTGTCATGGATATTCGAATGTGTATTGAGAACTATGCCAATTTTGGCCACTCCAAAAGGTGGAGACTAGGATTGTATGAAATCCACTTCAAAAGTGAGAACTAGGCTTATATGAAATCCACTCCAAAATGATGCTAACCACCTATAGATGGAATAAGTCATGTAACTACTAAGAATACCTAGGTAATTCACTAAACTTGGAAATAAAATAAGGCAATTATGATATGCACATCACCCCCAATCACTAGTGTCTATAACATGGATTTTGATCTAGAAGTTGTACCAATTGCCCAATCTAAAACTATAAGTAAGATCCATCATGTCATGCATGATTCCTCCTATATCTAGATACTCTAAGAAAAACTATACAAAAAATACTCAATTTGAACTATAATATAGATGACAAACTATAATTGATCTTACCTTTCTATCTATTTTTAGAATTTATAGGTTTTCTATTGTTTGGATATGGGCACCTAAAATAGGAAACTTTTATATCTAGAATTGTATTACAAGAATGGTGCTCTTGTCCTTTACTATTTTTTATCACTGTTCTATATTTATCACTATCTTTTTGGTCTATTCTATCTAGTTTGAATTTTGATTACTATTTTGAGTGTTTTAAACATTGATTTTTGACTGGTAGAAGGCTATGATCTCTGTGATAAAGAATAGTTTGTATTGGATATTGTTAGATTAATAAGGGTATGCCTAAATAGATGTAACAATGTAATAACATGTGTAGTATACTAAATTAAAATTAGAAATATAGTTATTTGTTAGTTGTCAAGGAGGGATGGAGCATTATTTTCATCATGGCATCTAAGAAAACAAGATAATTCACGATGTGGATCATGGTATTATAAACAATTGAGAATCAAACAAATAACAAGCATGCAAGGAAAGAAGTAAGAAGCACACAAAAGTGGCCAAGGGGCCAAACAAATAAAGGACATGGGCACATGTCACTTAAAATAGGAAAACAAGCATATAAGGCATGTTCAAATGCCCACATACAAAAACAATTGCCAATATTGGCCCATAAGCACATATAAGAGTACAAACAAAGTTGGCATAAAGGCCACAAGCACATAGAAGAGTATAAGCAAATGACATTGACAAATTTCCAAAGGCACACAGAAGAGTACAAAGTAAGAACTAGGAAATTCACTCACATCTAGCTACTCAAAGGAAGAAAGGACAACATGTAAATGATAAAAACACTATCGCATCTAACTAATCAAATCAAAAAGTGAAAGTATAAAAAACAAGGAGTATAAGACTAGGTAGATGCTAAGAAATACACAAGTGCTATATACTAGTGAGTTTTGATAGAATAATGCATGTAAGCTAGTAAATAATGTACATCAACATGATAACTAGAGTGTCTGGTGTAGGAATGACATAACTTGAATGGTATAGTCATGTAGAAGATTCCCCTGGTAGATATGTTGATATATGTCTTGAATGTAGAATATGTTCCTTCAATGGGTAGAGTGAAACAATCAAGGATCTAGGTGTAACTACACACACTCAAAAGATATCAAGTGTAGTATGGTAATGTAGATAAATCGATAAACAATAACATAGAATAAAAAAATGTAAGTCTAGCATGGTAGTAGAAATGTAAAGCACGGATAATGCATACAATTGAAATGTTTCTAGTGTTTTGAGTTATTTGAATGTTTTTATATTTTGACATATTATATTTTTTTCATATTTTGATTTATTTTAATGTTTTTGTATTTTGAAAAATTATATTATATTTGGTATTTTTAAATAAGCTATGTATAAGTAAGCATAAGGAAACTATGTACAAGTAAGCAAAAAGAATCTATGTACAAGTAAGCAAAGAAATTATGTACAAGTAAGTAGAAATAAACTATGTATAGGAAATACTGAGAAGAAATGATACTAACTGATGAGTCTCATAAAAGACTCACTATCATGGTATCCCATAACAAACAAAGGAATCATGCTTGATTGTGAAGCATGAGGGAATGGCTATGAATATGACTCTGAATATTTAGATTCATTGTCAATATCTTAGAAATCATAATACCCTGTATTTTTCTACTCATCATTAACATCTTTATTTTGAACCAATGGAATGCTAGTGTTTAATTTTTTTTTATCTATATCTTTTCCTTTGATAAATTATGTATGTTAAAGATTTGCCTTAGGATGTTCAATAAATCCCAAACCTTGGTGACAAACATTATCAACTAATAGAATAAGAGTAGTGATGCCTTGAGCATGCTTGCCCAACCCTTGACCTTGATAATCAAGCTATTTTAAATATTTTTGACTAAAACCATACTGATTTGAAAGTTGAGCCTCATTTTGGAGAGGTAGATTTGCATCTTTTTTCATGATTTAGTTGTGCTTATGGTATTTTTTCTTTCTCTAATTTTGTTTTTTAATCCTTTTGTTGTTCTAATTTATGCTTTGGTAACCAATTTTATACTATTTTTAAATTTGACCCTTTGTGAATGTGTTCTTATGTCACTATGGATTGCTTGACTAATTTACCTTGTATAGGGTCTTCATTAGCAATTATCTATTGTATATATTTTTTCAATGAAAAACATGAATCTATGTGATGCCCATGAATTTTATGATATGCACAATAATATCTAGATCTTTTCATTCGATGTAAAGGAGGTAGTTTGATTAACTTAGATTTAATTATTTTTCTTAGTAACTCACTTTAACTCTTATTTGATCTTTGAATGCTTTTTGAATCACTAGTTATAGAGTTATTTTTTTGTGATTTTTTATTTTGATATGTAACATTTCTTTCAACCAATTAACTAGGTGAAGATGCATATACATGATTGGCACTAGGGTGCCATTGAGGCTTTTATATTATAATTTGATTTTCCAATGTTGTGATCTTTTCATGTAATAGTTAATTATGTGTTTGTAAAACTAAAATTAACTTGATCATACTGGTGATTTTATCCCTTAGAGCCTCAAAAGTGAAAACCCTAGTTTATTTTTATTGAACATGTAAGCACTTATGTTGAAGATGATTTAAAGAAGCTATACGATGAATGTATGCATTTGGAACAATAGTATAGGCTACCTCACCTTTTGGAGGGGTGATAGCATGGACCTCATTAGAGGGAAGTTAGCTATCACCCTCTTGGGGGAGAGGAGGAGAAAGATATTATTTCTTATACATAAGATATGAAATTTAAACTTGATAGGTGATTAATAGCTTATGCATTGGATCCTCTAAGTATGTAAGGATTTTATTCTTAATTTAATTACACATAATAGAGAGATAGAATGTTAAATAAGTAATGTAATATGACACATATTTAAATTGGTCTTAAAATAACATGTACATATGTATTTGTGCCATTTTTGGATGCATGCCAAATGAAAGCATGCAAGAAAAACTAGAAAACTTTGCATAAGTAACTCATGATTAATGAAATTGGAATATTCAACCCAATGTGCAAAAAATCAAAAATTTAATTTCAAAACCCTAAGATAAGGTTTGAAAGAAGTCATTTTTAAAATTACTATGGTAAATTTTAAAAATTAAATGTGAAATTATGATTTATATATGCAAGAAAAAAATAGAAAAATATTGCTAAAATTAGCAAAAAAAGTAAGTCAAGTTCATAAAATGATTTTACTTATTTGGGAATAATGGAGTTTTATTCCTAGTTTAGCTAAAGGCCTAGATTAATAAATCAGGAAAGAATATTTCAATAATTATAGTCTTGATTTGTATAATTTATTTATTTTTTAACCTTTTTAAAAATAAAAATAAATAAGGAGAAATATGACTTAGATGGAAACAGGCTAAGATAGCTGATACAAAGGTTGAAACTAGCTGTGCAAGACTAAGATAATGTCATCAATCTAAATCTTGTTTTTGTTTGTTGAAATTACAAGAGCACCAAAAATAGGAAACTTTAATGTCTAACACTATTTTCCACTCTTACCACTATTATCCAAATTGGTCACAAAGACCTAAAACTTTTTGGGTTTTTGCATTGTTCCTATGTGATCTTGTCTATGAACTATTGAGTACTGATTGTTGATGAAACTCATTATATATCTAATTTAATCTTTAAAACCCTAACCTTCCATCATTATTGATAAGACAATGTTTGAGTCAATTGAGAAGGGGGGGTTAATGTGTAAGATATAATGAACATGTAATCTGCACCCCTTATGTGGGCACATTGCCTACATACCAACACTTTGGATAGGGATCAAGCCATATGTAGTTCTCCCACCTAATGTTCTTTGTGAAATATCATGATTTGAATGAAAAAATGCTAATTTGAGAGTGTTTGAGGTGGTTAGGGACTAGTATAAGGGTTTGAGTATGTTTATAGCTGTGTTGAGTGACTATATACAAAGAATAGGGAAGTTTTCCTTAGTGATTTGTTTGTATTCTTTCTTAATTTATAATATTTATCACCTACCTTGTAAATGAGCTTTGGATGGGATTTTATAGGGAAAAATTGATAATGGATCAAATGTATTTATTCTAGGCTAACACAATTAAGGATAGGGATCAAATGAAAATAACCATTAGGGCTCAAATTACAAATGGATAGGAGCACTAAAAATGGGACACCCTAGGGTTTGACACTATAGTCCAAGTATGGCACTCCTATCCTATAGGCTCAATACCTAGGGAAATATGATTGTCCTAGGAAATATAGTTTGGCTAAGGTGTAATGATCATTCATAAGGTTTCAAATGATCGATAATAATAAAAAAGATGTCTAAAAGGGTCACAAGAGCATGTAAGGAGTTATGGATAGGGTGTCACAATCCACACTCAAACTCCAATTTGGAATTTTTATGTGACTACAAAGAATCAATAAAACATTTTCTACGGGTGTCCTTATATCATCAAACCTGCATATTATCACATTTTCCATACTTAATTGTAACTCAGAATAATTCTAATTCCTTTAATTAGATTATAATTAACAAACATATATTCTACCCTTTGCTCATTAGTATAAGATATAGTAACATAGCCAAATGTATGCCATAACCATTATTATTATTAGTAGTCTAAGTATATAAGGAAGAATTTAAGATTATTTCCAATAATATATATATATATATATATATATATATATATATATATATATATATATATATATATATATATATATATATATATATTTAATTAACTAAATATAATTTAATTTAAGATTATCAAACAAAGTATTACATACCTTCATTAATATACTACAATTAATATATCACAAAGTTAAAAATAAGTTAATTTATGAAATGTATCAAACTAATACCAAAGTATTCAAGTAATGTAAGTGACTAAAATCAATCAATGCTTTCAAATTTATTTATCAATTTAATAAATTAACATAATTCATACATGTGTATATTTTAATGTACATCGACATTGTATCATTAAAATAACTATTTTAACACCAAAATAAATTTAGTCATGAATGATAGATACAACAAGATTAATACTCACTATAGTTGAGATAGTTCTCATCTAATGTCCCATATGAGAAAAACATGTATTCCCATTTTAATACACAATATTTACATAGTGCCTCTCAATGCCATTGGCAAACTCAAGTTCTTTAAATTTCAAATGATTTTTCCAAAATGAAGTTATTTAGAAGCAAAAATAATGTGAAACCTGAGCCCATCCATGTAGTGGTATCCCTACCAAATGCAACCATTAGTATAGGGTTAGATTAGGTTAACTAACAGAATCCATATACCATAAAAGTAAATTTATTAAAATAAGGATTTATATATAACATTTCCATCATACCTTATTTTCACAAGAACACAAAATCAACAAAAAACCCAAAAAGTAAAATAACCTTTCAACCAAGTTTTAGTAAGAACCCATAAGGTGAAAAGGATGCTAAATCAAATGGAACATTATTAGACAAAATATTCATTAAAAACCCACTATTTTTCCTTAAAACAAACATGCCACTATCATTTCAAAAATAATAGCCAATAATTTGGTATATTCAAGCAATAAATCCAATAAAATGATCACATTACTCGTACAAGCAATATTGTATTTTATCTATGCAACATAGAACCTATGTATCTAACCCATTTATAGGGTATGAAAAGGTTCTATTGAGGTTTAAACCATTCCTAAAAATTATTTATACTCCATGTATTTCCTTTTAAAAAAAACACATTTTTTGTTGTACAATAAAGATAATAAGAACAAAGAAAACATAGAACTTACTTGCATAAGCAATATAATGTTCATAAATTTATTTTCTATTTCCTTTCTTCTCATTTTTATACATTTTTATTTTTTTCCCCTATAATTTTGTATTCCCCATATTCCATAATCATGTTTTCTATTTCCTCTATCCACTACATCTTCATAATGGAACTCAAGTGGTGGTATTCAATTTTCCTCCATGTCTCCCATGCCTATCCAAACAAAACCCAACATCCTCCACAATTCTCTCTAAATTCCACTAATATTTCCCTAGACAAAACCAATGACTATGAAATGACATAAAAAAAATCAATCAAAATGAAAACCATAATTGAAATATTAGGTCATTCTACCAAGTAGATTGTCAATGTTCAAATAATAATGTTACCAAGGTCTAGTCAAATGACCTTTTTTACATGAAGAACAATTTTTCAAACATGATGACCTTAGTCAAGACTAATGTATCATAATTACTTACAATAAATTATTAATATAATCATAACCTAGCTTCAAAAATCTTTTCCCAAGCTCCAAAGTAATGCTAACATCAAATCAATCTGGTATTATTCTTTCAACAAGCATAAAAAGGCACAATTAGTTACCAAAGCAATGATGACGTTTATAGAAAAATAATTATGTATAGAACTAGGCATCTAAAACACAATTTGATGTGTAATATAATGTGGATTAGACTGATATCTCATTTACCACTTATACCCATACACCTATATGGAGTTGTGGTGGGTTTTAATGGAATATTCCAGTCCTAAACCTAGCTCATCTCACATGGAAATTATATGCATTCATCAAAAGAAACCAATGGTACTGATAAGATTAAATATACACATAAACTAATGTAAATACATAATTGAATATATATAAATATATATATAATTAAATAAAACTTTATCATCACAATATAACTCAAAAATTAATAAAATGTATAAAACATTAATAATCTTAGTGTCAAATGTCTCAATAGTCCTGAGTGTCTCTCAAATCAGTCCAACATAACATAAAAAAATTGCATGCCAAGGAAGGATATAATAGACCAATCATGCACATAGGTTTCTTAAGTTTTTGGAATTCATTTTACACATTTACTATTTGATGTTGGAATTAAAGTATCATAACCCTAAAATCTCATTTTTTGATTGCTTTTTGGGGTTGTGATAGTGGTATTAGAGCCTATTTATATTTTAGGGAACTTTGGAAAACATTTATCTAAACATGTTATGGTGTTTCTCAATATGGTTAGGACATGAGCCAATATAGGAAATGATGGTAACATTACTTGCAATAATAATGCCAGTAGAAATGCAAACAATACCATGTTTCTAATAATGATGTTACAATGTTGGTAATAATGATGTTGGTGGAAATAATGGCAATATCCATGCTATAAATGACCATGTCAATACTAATTATGATAATTATAATGCTATATGTAGAAAAAATGGTGGTGGTGATGCTAACATGAATCATGATAATAATAATTTTGGGTATATTGATGTCCTAGATGACATTTTAGGTGTGCGGTCAAAGGATGGAAAATATGAAAACATGTAGGAAGAGGGTAATAATGAGAAGGTATAAATGGATTATCAAATGGGTGAAAAACCTAGAAAATATATTTTATATATCTCATAATTAAATATCTTAATAAATTCTCACCTTCTACCTATTACAGTGAGGAATCTAGAGATGTTGCTTATACATGGTTGGTAAACCTATAGATATAATTCACCTTACATAACATGGGATCCAATTTCAAGGCTCATAAAGGACCTCATTAATTGGTGGGTGATGTTTTATTGTGGCGGAACCACTTGTGTGATCTCACGGGTTATGACCTAATTACATTATCTTAGGAAACCTTTGAGAGGCAATTGAGGAAAATATACCTAGATGGAAACTACAAGGAACCATGACTATTTTGGAATATGAGAACAAGTTTCTTTGTCTCTTGAATTATGTGAATTACATGCATGATGATGAGACAAAAGTGATTATATTAAATCTATACCATAATGAGAATTTTATGCATGATGTAAACATGAGAAACCCTGGTACTTTAGCTACTACAATTAAATCTACACATCGTTTAGAAGACAAAATAGGCTAACACCTAATCCTAAATCATCCATCCCTATGTGAGAAATAATGTTAATAAATATAATTAAAATAATAAATTTTTGAAAAAAATAACTATTATAGAATATTATAGAATGTAAATAGAGGTTTCAAGTCTCAACTTTTTGTAATAAAAAATAATGAGAATTGTAATCACCAAAAAGGAAACTTTCATGTCCTGTCCACATATAACTAATACATTACCATTTACTACTTGAATATTTATATAATGTTGATAATATGGTGATAATAATCACTAGAAATATTTTCCCCATTTGTGCGGTAATCAAAAATAAAATCACCATGTGTATGTTGTTATTGATAACAAAAATGAAGACTTGTAGTCTAATCTAATAAAGACTAAAGGTATGATTTTCTATTTTAGATTACATATTTTAATTTATTCTAATGATATTAATAGTTTAATTTCACCTTATATTTATTTTAAGTGTAAAAATATAATTTGTATATGGATAGGAGGTAGAGTTTGACATAGGAAAAAGAGTGGTCATTCTAAAATGCATATAGTAAACTAAACTAGATATAAGAGTATTTAAGACTCAATTAAACCTATATTTTAAACCATTAGGATCATATGACCTTATTTTGGGTATGTAATTTGTTAAAATCCATCAATCCAAGCTTGAATGTTTCAAAAAAAGGGTGAAATGTCTTGTTGATGTAAGAAACCATGTGGAAATATATGGTGTCTTACATTATATAGCTAGAAATATTATGTCAGTTATGCAAATTAAAATAAGATAAGAAAAGTTTGAAAATTTTATATTTTTAAATTATATTATATTTATGAGTAAATGGAAATTTCATTTCAATATTACCCGATCTTATTATAATTGGAGGATGTATTCCTTGAATAAATTCTAGGTTTTACTCCTCTAAAACTATTTGATTTTTTTATTGACATTGTACTAGGATATGCACTTACATCAAAAGCCCCATAACATATGAATTTAAAAAATCTATGAGAGATTACAGTAAAAATATATGAGCTAATGGAAAAAGGGTTGATTAATACTAGTGTATCACCCTAAGAAGCCCTATGTGTATTTGTCAATAAGAAGGATGGCACCTTAACACTTTAATTTGAATATATAATGTTGAATAAATTTAGTATCAAGAAAAAGTATCATATTCCTATAATTTATTATATTTTCAATGAAATCAAGGGTGTAGCTAAGTTTTCCAAACTATATTTTTGATCGAGGTATCACCAACTCTCCATCAAAGAAAAATATGTGGATAAGACAAATTTTATAACAAGGTATGGCCATTATGAAATCACTATCATGATTTTTGGGTTAAAAATGCCCCTGATACTTTTCTAAACTTGATGAATACTATATTAAATTATTTCCATGATTGTTTTGTTTTTGTATTTATAGATGATATTCTAGCTAAATCTAAAAATGAAATAGAGCATGAACAACAACTATGATTGGTTTTGTAGAGACAAAGACAACATAAATTATTTGGTAACATTTATAATATTTAATTATACCAAACAAATATTCATTATTTGGGGTACATTATCTCTAAGGTAATTATTTTAGTAGACCATGCTAATATTAAAGCTATTAGAAATTGGTATGCTCCTAAGAATGGGTAAGGAGTGTGTAGGTTCATGGGATTAGTTTGATATTATAGGAGGATTTTTGAATACTTATCAAGGATTACTAACCCCATCAATTATTTTTAGAATAAGGTAAATAAGTTTTTGGGATATCCTTAATGTGAGGAAGCCTTCCAAATTTTGAAAGAGTTATTAACTTCTCCTATCCTTGTAATCCCATATCCTAGTGGAAACTTTAAAATCTAGGTCAATGTTTGTGGTGTTGTCATTAGGGTTGTTTTGATCCAATATGGAAAAGTTATTTCCTATGAATAATGTAAGCTCAAAATCCATGAGTAAAACTAAAAAATCATGGTCTTGAATTGGTATTTTTGGTTTACACTTTGAAGTAATGAAAACACCTTTTACTTGTGAAACATTATAAGGTAAAATGTGATTATTGTATCCTTATGAATTTGATTTATTAATATGATTTAAATGAAATAAAACATAGACTTTTAAAGTTTATCATGAATTTTTATGCTTATATTACTTAAATTAATTACATATAAAATAGAGTAGACGATGATGTTAGCAAAGGGATGTATCTTGTTCAAATTTATAATTTAAGGTTCAATTTTAAATATTTTATTCTAAATCAACAATTAACAAACCTTGAATTCAAAAAAAATGTATTGATTTATTCAAACAATCAATGGATAAATATTTTTCTAACTATTCCTTTGAATCTGATAGACTTCTAAGGTATCAAGGAAAAAAATTGTTCCCAATGATTAGAATTTAAGGGAATAAGTGTTACAATAAGTACATAATACACATCATTTAGCTCATTTATTTTTCACTAAAATGACACAGGAGCCAAAAAGGTTCTAGTTTTGTCTTAGAAAAAATAAACACATGGCTACCTTTGAATAAAAATGCTTAAAATGTCCATGTGTAAAAACTAAACACTACCATCTAGGTGGTTTGATGTATCCAAATGTTTTACCATGCCAATGGGTTGTGATTTAAATGGAATTTATCTCAAGAATTTAAAATTATTTAAGTATTAATAACATAATATTAGTGATAATTGATAAATTTAATAAGGTTTCTCAATTTATCATAGAAAATATTACTGATGATGCCTATAGACTTTATAAAATGTTTGTGAAAGAAATTATTCTCCTTCATGGTGTTTTATAAGTCATTATCTCTAATAGAGATAGATTATCTAATTCAAGGTTATGATAGACCTTTATTTCTACCTTTAAAATAATTTTAAAATTTAGTTCAACATATCATTTGGAAATACATGACCATATTGAGAGGTTAAACCAAATTAGGGAGTATATGTTAAGGATTTATGTCATGTACTAATAATCTAAATGGGAGGATTACCTCCATTTAGTTTAATTTTCATATAATGACACATACCATTTTTTTTTTAAATGGTAGATTTTGAAGTATTGTATACGAGAAAGTGCAAAACCCCCCTTGGTTAGGATGGTTTATAGAATTTATTTATCATGGGTCATGAGACTTTGCAATAATATGATAAGCAAATGACTCCTATTCATCAAAGGCTAGAAGCTACCTATAATAGATAAAACATCTTTGTTCATTTAAAAATGTCATAAAAATAATTTTAATTGATGGATAAGTTATTTTTTAGGGTTATACCTCAAAATTTACATAAATTTTGGAAAGGCACCCAAACTAGATCTATGTTTCAATGTCCATTTGACATTATGGAAAAGATCAACCTTATTGCCTACTACCTAGTTTTTTCTCTTTATATTTATAGAATCCATGATTTAATTCATGTGGATTTATTAAGGAAATGTATCTGATCCATCTCATTCTTTGGACAAAAAAAAATACAATAATGTGAATTAGGAGATTATTAATTTGGACCCAATTAAGATCCTATCCCAGCATAACGTTAATCTATGAAATATGTATATTCAACAAGAAATGACATAATGGGATTAACTAAGTTAGATAATTTCCACATATGAAGATGAAAACATATTTAGGAAAAAAATCTCACCTCTTTGTTTAGGCATTGATATGGTACCTCATTTTATGGGAAGTGGATGTCATATCCCATTTAGGTTGATATCTCATATTGTGCCTTTTGTACTATTATAATAATCCATTACTTTATTAATGATACTTGGCATATGATAAAATTTGTATTTACTTTATGAGATTCATATTTTAGTTAATATTTTAGTTGGTTATATTTCATTCCATTTTCAATTTTGTTGATGATTATGTAGAGCCAATATTGATGATGTAATTATATGATTGCATGTACCAACAAGTCACTGAGCTAAGTTTGGTAATGGAATAATTAATCATATTATCACATAAAAACCATATATTTAAATGATTTTAAAGAAAAATAATCATATAAATTTGATTTTACACCACTCTCACTTGTGATGTCTTGTATTTTTTTAACCTAGCATTGTGCTTAATATTTTTGAATGTATATTTAACAATTGTCATTAGATTATATCCAATTCTGATCTCTATGTTTATATGGATGTTTATTGTTTAATTCATGACCATTTGATATTATATAATTATAAATATAACCTTTAAATATTTTCAAATGTTCATAAGATTTAAATAGTTTATTACAAATTTTTATAAGCTTTATTAATGCCTTGGCATGTTTAAAATTATGTGGGCATAGAAATTATGCCATGGGATTTATAAATTCATTAGGAATATTTATTTTTAAAAAAAGGTTTAATGATTATTTAAACATCATGTTATGTTGCATGGTTTTATTATTTTTCAAAAATGCATTATGACCCATGGTGGCATCACGAGCCCATTATGGCATTTGATCTTAGCCTCGAGATAATAATAATTTTGATTATTAGGGTATGATTGAAATATAGTTTGATTTGGTTTTAATTATATTAAAATGAGTTAGAGGGATTGAGAAGAGTGTGGATAAAATGAGGGTTTCCTAAGGCTTGTGTTTTGGCCACTACCATGGACATAGTGGAAGCTAATTTTTGCATTGGTTCTACAAGTGCATTTTTTTCTTGATGGTAATAGAATTTGGAATGATGTTATATGATAGTTTTTGGGTTATACCCAAGTGCGCACACAAAATAATTAATGTAGTGGTGATATATTATTGTAAAATAAAGTGTAGAGGGAAGATTACAAATTATGGGGTTTTGAAGTTAGTTTGTTTCTTGCCTTCAAAAATTATGGGTTTTTGAAGTTAGTTTGTTTCTTGCCTTCAATATTTTTTATATTTGGTGTATTATCAACAACTAGTTTAATTTGGAAACCCTAATTAATGTAGGAGCTTCATGGAGGATTCTCATGAGATTTATCTAGAATCTTGTGGATCTACATAACCTCTATCTCATATTATACTTGGACATGAATATGATTATTTTATGAGGTGTGTTATGTGATTTATTCAAGTAGCCTTTATGGGTGAAAAATATTTAGATTATGTCACCCTAAAATGACATATAAATTACTTGAATAAAAATAATACAAGGATGATGGATTTGTATGTTTATTTCCATCATGACTTTTGTATCTTTTTTTTTGGACAATGTGCCACATAATCTCTTATTGGGTGTTATCTATATTTTTTTTATTTTGGAATGTGTGTTTCTAGTTAATATAGTTGACCTTGTGTGGAAACCCTAACCTTGGTGTACATTTGAGTTTAATTATTTAGCCTCTTACAACCCAAGAATGATGGTTGGGATGGGTATGGATACCACCATCTATATGGGCTCAACTTTCAAATTATTTTTTATTAGTGTTCAAACACAAGGAATGCTTTAATAATGCATAACTAGTTGGATGATTTTATAAAATTTGTTAAAATGGTTTTCTAACAATGATGATGATTAGTGAGGCACTTGGGACATTTTTATATTTTATCAATCATTTTAATGTAGACTATGAATGGGAATCCTTTATTCTATTTTGATATTGACCACTTCTAAAATGGATCTTAGAGTCCTCTAATAATGCTGAAACAACCCCATTTTTTGTTTAGAATTATATATCAGAGTATGTTTAGGATGCATATCAGACCTAATACCTCATATGTTGATGTAAGAGATAAATGATATGTGTACTCACATACATGTAATTAGAACCAAAGGAGGTGAATTGAGGCAATTACTTAGAGCTAACTAGATACTAAAGATGTTATGGGGAAACATGCTACCTTAATAAATGTTTATAGGTTTTAGGGTTTATCAGTGTACACATACATAAAAAGGACTCAAGATTCATATGTGTCACTTGTATTCCATAGATGACCATTTTTAGGTCCTTAACTCAAGGTAAATACCTCACTCTCCTCAGTGGTTTTCAGTCCCGCTCAATGATGGTTAATTTATAAGATTAGTTTAACTAAAAAGGATAACTCTAACACCCTAGGTTATCATTCAAGTTAAAATAGGTTTATGTTAAAAGTATAAGATACGAACCTCATAATTAAACATGATTTTAGATAATTAATCATAATAAAAAACTAGAAAACAATTTGATACATGTAGATTTATAATCAATTGTCTAGTAGAAACATTATTACATAAAAGAGAACACATCAAGGATATATTTAAAACTCAAGGTTTCATAGTACTACCAACCAAAGTCATAATCACCTTGTGTAATTTAAGGTCACCACACCATTTCCTTGATATTTCACACAACACTAAATAAATAAGCATGGATGTTATTATTAGAATAATAAACAATGATATAGTTATGATCAATATTGTCATTCATCAAATAACCTTTAGGTAGCCTAAAAATGAATCCATATAATGACATTATATTGGTATAGCCAATGCCACATAATAATACAAGATATTTCAAACATAATACAACCAATGTATCTAATTAATTATTCCTTAACCATCTAATCATTTTAAGGTAAAGAACCTATATATTAATCCAATAATTCTTAGTCATTCAACTATTATTATAATCATTAATAAGAAATGAATTTATCATAGGAATTAATTACTTTCATATAATTTTTTCCATTATCATCTAAGAAAATGTATTAGTTTATGACCAAACATAATGAACTATCAAATTTCAGATTTGAATAAGTATAGCTAAGCTCGTATTTAAATGAACTAGATAGGAGAAGCAAGGAATTTTCATACAATAAAAAAGCAACAAAAACACATACAAATGTAATTTAGCCAATTTTCAAATTGAGTGAAACCCAAAAAAAAAATTCCACTTAAGGAAATTTTACGAATTCCTATTTGGCATGCCATGGGTAGCAAGGCAAGCAGATTCAGCTATCAAAGGGGAAATGAAAGCACATGTAGCCCAAGGAAATAAAAATCAGAAAGTATGCATGCCTCAGTCATATATTTATGTAATATTAAATGAATTAGAAAACATTATTTATCTTTCTCATTTAATTTAGTATAGTTTCAATACTAAATTTAAAACAATCCATTTAAGACTTTTTAACTTCATCTTATTACATAACTAACCTACGTAGGAATACTATGCATGTCTACAAAATATCTTAATTAAGCAAATGAAATGGATCGACTCATAATTCATTTATTACTAAATGGAAGAACAAAAGTAACACTTTTCATATTAATATATATGTAGTATACATACCTTTATATTCAACCAAGTATGTCTAAAATGTGTTTTAGAAGTGAGGATTTTATTTATGTTTCTACATGGACCATTACCTAGTAATATTGAATAACTCATGCATATCTAAAATAATTAAGAACCCATATTCCATGTATCTATTTAAATGGATTTACATTATATATTTTGATGCATCAAAGATAATTATTAAGCTAGTTTACTTGATTAATCAAATATATGTATTTCTATAGCAAGTTAACATATGAATATGTCTAAGTATCTAAATCAAAAGATTATTCCTGCATGAGAATATAATGTTCAATATTTTTATCAAATATACATGATATACTCTTAAGAATTTTTGTGTAGATAACATCAATTAGATATGATTTAAATCATATAATTAAACCAAGGAATCAATACTACAATGATTTTTCTAAGTTGTCAATTTACAAGAATCCATATTAACTCAACCTAATCATATATTAATGTTGGAAGAGTAGTTCTAAAAGTGATAGCATTAATAGAATGCTTTATAAATATGAAGAGATTAAAAATAACATCTAGTAACTTAATATACATGAAGTGAATTACTTTCAGGAACATATCAAATTATCCTCTTACCCTTTAATAAACATTTAGCTTTCCATTTATTATAGCATTCCATCATCAACACAGGTTAGTATTAACATGACTAACTAATAATGAATCAAGATTACATAATAACTAAGTCACAACTCAAATAACATTTATATAATCAACTAAGTAAAGAAAACATAATTAACATAATTGATTTTTTACTAACTTACTTCATGTGTATGCAAAATTACCAAAGCATGGAGTAGCAAGTGAATGAACTGGACAACCCCTCCCAACCATACCTATGAGCCCAACCATTGATGGCCCTTACCAACCCATCCATAAGCAAGATGGTGATTTTAGTAACCAAGGATGTGAAGATAATTCTAACTAAAGGACACCTCAACAACAATACAATACAAAGAAAGACAATAATTCCATTCTAAAACAAGACAAGAATAATTAGTTTGACCTTGATATAAATTGGAAGAAGGGATAATTATCATAGGATGTTGAATAATACATAATGGATTAATAACTAATCCATTCTATAGCTTTTGAGATAACACTCTTGGATCCCCATTTGAGTTTATGGTCAGCCTTAGCTATCTTGACCACAAATTTATACCAGGTATACAACATACCTAATATTTTAAACATTCATGTATAGTCTAGGAATGGAAACCAAATGAAAATGCAATCATATAGAACACACAACCAAATTATGAATAATCATAATAATCTAGATAAGCCATTCATTACACTCAAGCATATATAATATTAAACCAAAAATAATATATGCATTCCATCATAACATAAACATTTATAGGTTGAACACAAACCTAATAAATTAATAAATACAAAATAAACTCCTTCATACTTCCTTCAATGCTTTCATAGACTCAATAGAATCTAAGCATGTATATTCATGTCAACTTAACAGAGGTGAGACATTAACTCTTACATAAGAGTTTGTTCAATCCAAACATATAGAAATAGTCATCTTGATCACACCATAAATAATCAAAGTTTAGCAATAGGCCTAATTTAAATAACTGAGTCAAGACACGCTTCAAAATGATGATCAGATATATACATAATATAACATAGTCTAAGATATCATAGAACACAATCAAAACTTAGCTCAAAGTCCATGGCACATGTTTACATAAAACACAGTCAAGGCATATTCAAAAAACCCATGACTAAATATACAAAATATATCCAAATTATAACACCAAAAACCTAGTCAAACTTAAAGGCCATGGCATTCCAAACATAGTCAAATATAATCATAAAACCTAGTTGAAATTATTTCTCCAAGAATCCATTTAATATCCTAATAATTAAAACCATTACAATAATAACAATTCTACCTTAAGAACAACATAGTCAAATATAAAAAGGATATCCACATTCCTTAGAAAGTAAACATGTAAGACCTAGTCGACCATAATAATGAAACCAAATCAAAATCATAATCCACAGTCATATAATATGTAGTTTCAGACCAATAATATTTCATCCCAAATGAAAGTAAATAAATAAACCTAGTTTTAAGAAGTCATTTAAGAAAAGAATCCAAGCTTAAGACATATACATAGTCAGCAATATGAAGGAAAAACCCAAATATCTTTCCAAAATTTGAATATGTGTGTGTGTGTGTGTGTGTGTGTGTGTGTGTGTGTGTGTGTGTGTGTGTGTGTGTGTGTGTGTGTGTGTGTGTGTGTGTGTATTTATGTATGTAAATATGTATAGCTCATTCAAAAAATAAGGAAAACCTGATTCGAAACTTATTCCAAGGAACCCAAGATTTACTTAAAAACCTAGCCATTTATCAACATATATACAGTCGATAAAAAAACTAGTATAATGAATATATATATATATATATATATATATACATATACACACACACACACACATCAAATATTCAATCAATAAAACTAGTATAATGCATATATATATTATGAATTTATATGCAAAATACCAAATATCGATTCACATTAAATCTCCTCAATGTCTGCATATGCATTTGAAAGTCCTAAGAATTTTAGTTACATATGTAAACTTTTTATTTTTCCAAGATTTATATCAATAGAACCAAAAATAACCAAGCACGGATAAAATACAACTTACCTAAAAAAGTAGAAAATAAAATCTCAAAATCTAGAAAGATAGAATGCCAAAAATTTCAATTCCAAGTCATGTGTCTAAAATCCAACATGATTGCATTAAAAAACTAGTCAAGCTTCCACCATTTTCTCCATTTTCTTTCCATATTCCTAACCCCATAAATTATTCCCATCCATCGCTTAACTCTCCATAACTTCCATCCAGTTCCCTATACCCTTTCAATATGTGCATTGAATGTGAGGAAAGAGAAATCCTCCTAACATTCCCCAATTCAATCCCTTTCCAAATTCACCATTGAATACAATGGTTATTAATTGACCTATCCCAAAGGATCAATCCACCAACCAAAAATCCAAACAATGAAAACATAGATTAATGCTTAACAAACCCAATTAACAATAATAAGACCATTTAATCATGATAACCATCAAATTCCATGTTGTCAACCAATTAAACAATAAATAAATGTTAATAAACATATATACATTAACCATAATATGCCATCAACTATATTTTGATCTAAATAAACAATTAACCATGTTTAATATAACACCCACACCTTTGCACAATATAGGCAGTGTAATAAACCATGCCACCACCTTAATAATATAAGGTTTTATATAGTGTAGGAAATAGTCTAAGGGGTTTCATGGGTAGGTATAGGTGGGTCATCCAATTAGGTGATTAAAATCCATGTAGGTATGCAGGTTAAAATATGGAGGTTGCACGTAAGGAGCAGGTAGGATTTATTTATAGAAGTGAAAAGGAAAGTTTGAAACCATAATAAAATAATGGAATATAACAACTATGTGACAAAAATCATAAAATCATAAACAACATACAACAAAATGTAATAAGTAGCAATGTCATGATAGAAACATAATCAATGACCAATCGATATGTCTAAATGATGAAAAATGTAACTAAAATAAATATACCTATTAGACTTGTCCGACTACTCAAAATTTATTTGGTACCTGATGTACCACTACCATTATCTACCTAGCTCATAAGATAGTACCTGTATCCACAAAATTACATCAATAGTACTATATAAAAAAATTTATAAATATTTATAGAACTATAATAAGATCAACTGCAATAATATCAAGTGAAAAATTAAGCATGCAATCCAAATACCACTACATCAAGTCCAACAAATAATCCAATTGAAGTGAAGTAACCAGTAGTTAGTTATACATCATCAATAACAATATTTTAAATAGTAAAAGACACTATAAAAAGGTGGGGTCATAACAAATGAGTTCATGATGATTTTGTTATATCAATTTGTTTAACAAAATTTGTATTACTTCAATGAGTATTAAAATTATAATTGTTATTAATGAAATTTATCTTACATCCATGAGTTATGGTGTATCTTATTTTTATGCTTAAATTCATAAGGAAATGTAATAATAAATAATTATGTGTTCATTCTTGATAATATTAATATATAATTTTATTTAGTTGTAATTACTTAGATTTTCATTAGAATTCATATCTTGGTTGAAACAAAAGTTAACATAAACCATATCATGCATTATGAAGGATATGTTGCATTCAACATTTATAGGTATTTCCAATATAAAGAGTGTTGATTTATATTATTATTGACCTTTCATATTTATATAGCATGCATTGTAAAATATACACTTTCCTCACCTGAGTAAGTTATAAATTCTTGTCTTGTTATTGTTTTATTGGTCATAATAGTTGGACCTAAATTAGAAATCATGTACCTTATTTACATTGGTGTATTTGTTTTATTATACTTGCATGGAGTGAGTTGTGTAGTTCTTGTATTATATATATTGGTAATAATCAATCAAAATTGTATTTTTTAGTATTAAGAAGCATAGTGTCAAATCTTGGTAAATGGTGTAATACTATATCACGTTTGACTATATTTCTATATAATTGTAGAATAAGTTTTGGCATAATAGTATAATTATTTTAAGTGGTTGATACTACATCATCTTATGAATACCTTATGTTAGTCTAGTTCTATTTATACCCTACTATGTGGAGGTGTTTATTGGTAATTTTAGAATTGTCATATAAAAAGAGTGTTCCTATTGTAATAAGGTTACTCTGGTTATGCAAATATTTTTATGTGATGCCTACTACATTTTTATTCTCTACCTCTAAGGTTTTTCCATGCTTGGGTGGTTAGTTTCGGGTGACTGATCTACTTTTACAATTTTTTGATGGTTCCTTAGTACCTGTGACACCCAAGATAGGGACTAGATGTGGGTTGAATGTGAGGGTTGGGATTGATAGTTTCCCTAAGATAAATATGGATTAAGGGAGGCATTCATAGTATGATAGGAAGATTAGGGATAAATTTCTTGATGACATATTTATTTCCATGATCATTGAGCTTGGATCTAGCTAGAGGAAGGTTGTGTAGGATATGAATGGTATGAATTGTGAAGCTAGTGTGGTTATAAAGGGCAAATCCTTTGTCAATGAGCTTTATTAGATAGATAAGATTGTGTTAATGACTAAAAATCAATTGGTCATAGATAAGGATAATCTGGTAGTGTCCTTTGAAAATAAATCTCTTGAGAAGGTGTTTCATAATGAAGAATGGTTCTTAGCTAGGGGTTTGGTGTGTATATTTAACAAACATTAGCCTGGCCTCCATAATCTTCATTAGTGGGTCTTTGATTTATAGTGGTCATTAATGGAAGATAGATTTTAAATGTAACATTGTGTTATGGGTTTTTTTTATTGTGGGTTTTTATAGTATTACATACATAAATAATGTTTTTAAGTCCAAATACTAGATCTAGGATCAAAATCTCTTGGTCTTGAAGCCTTGGTTTCCTGATTTTAACCCCCTTCTCGATAACCTTTCCTTTAAGCCTATTTGGATTTATTTTACTTATCTCCCCTTTAGTTTTGGGTTGAATCTTACTTTTGGTCCATTGGTGATTCCTTGGGAAACATGTTGTATATTGATTCTTCTAATTCTAAATTTTCTTACACCACCTTTTCTTGGATTCTTGTTTGTGTAAATGTTTCTAAGAAGCTTTCAATAGTTATTAAATTAAGGCTCCAAGACTGATGTTGGGTTCAAACCCTTGATTATAATGGGATACCATTTAGGTGTTGTATATGATTTAATACTAGTCACTTGGTCACGTCTTGCCTTACTTCCAAATGCAAAGTGGATTATTTTTGGTGGAAGGATGCAAGTGTTGATAATATTAATATTTTTATGGAAAGTCCTCTTGCAAAGCTAGTTACAAAATTTATAGAAATTAACAAATTTTGGTAACCCTCAAAGTATGGTTTCACCCTTGATTTCCAAGGAGAAAGTTTTTGAGGTTGATAGGAGAATGGGGTCTATTAATGTGGATTTAGCTAGTGGGATCTTTTCATCTAGAGGTCAACTGGTGGAATTGTGTACACCTGGTGTGGATTCAGGGAATTCAAGTGACTAAGAAGGTTGAAATGTAGTGAGGAGTAATATAAAAAGATGTTTCATATTGTTCTCCCCAAAAAATGCCACTCATTTTTGGGACAACCCATGGACTATTTTGGCCTTGCACAAACCAAAATTTCTCTCTTCCCTTCTCAAAATTTGTTCTGAGCTTTCAAATTCCTCATTTTTCAAGATTTTTTCGTAAAGGGATTCATAGGTTCAACAGATTAAAAAGCTTCTGTAGGTGAGTTCAATCAAAAGAACAAGTTTCTAACACTTAGTCATTTCCAGGATTAGTTCAGTGCCTCGATTCAATCAAAAGAGTTCAATCGACAAATGATAAAGAACAAAGGCTTGAACCACTGAACTTTGAACCACTTTGGATCAAAGGTTCAATGGGTTCAATGACCAAGTTGGTTCAATGTGCTTGGTGTAAAAGATCAAAAAGACTTAGCCAAATAATGAAGGATGAGCCTATTGAACCATTAAATTGTTGAACCAAAGTTGGTTCAATCGGTTGGTAGAATCGACAGGTTCAAGGGGCTGCCCCAAAGTGAAAAAGGCAAGTGCCCTTACGGAGGGCAGACAGCATTGGTTCAAAGGTCAAAGAAAAGATAGAATTCCTTTGGATTTTTTCAAAGGCCCAAAAGCAAAAATTCCTTCAGACTTTTTGTCCGATGGAAATGGCTAAGTCCAAGAGGCCGAAAGAATACTTGTGGGAAGATTTTCTCAAAAAAATGTTAAGGCAAAATTCCTTCAGACTTTTTGTCTGAAGGAATTCACCCAGAGAAAAATTCCAAAGAAACAAGAAAGAATGAATGGCCAAGTAACAAGAAACTTTCCTTCAGACATTTTGTTTGAAGGAATTCTTTTAGGCTTTTTGCCTGATGGAAGAAGCCCACCAAAGAAGTAAGAACCCGTCAGGGAAGTTGAAGCCCAAAGGACAAGTACCCTTGTGGGGGGCACTTGGTGATAGAGAAAGGACCATTTTAAATCCTGAAGGGACACCTTCCCTTCAAGACGTTCCAAAGGCTAAACAAAGATGTAGAAAGGAACTTTCACAGACTTAAACAAAAAAGGGCTTCAAAGGATGAACTGAATGAACCGATTGAACCATTAAACCATTGAACCAAAAGGTTCAACGGGTTAAAGGTTCAAAGGTTCAACCAAAGCTTAGAAAGATAAAGGAAGTAGTGTTTGAGCAAGACACAAAATAAACCAATCAACCAATTGAACTTAAAACTGAGAGAGTTCAAAGTTTAATGGTTCATAGGTTCAAAAGTTCAAAGGCGGCCTCAGTCAAGAGAGAAGCAACAAACAAGTGGTTCAGCCAAGGAGCGAAGAAGTGATTAAACCAAGAAGCGATAAAACAAAATAGATAGAATGAACCAATGAACCAATGAACTTTTTGTGGTTTAACGGGTTCAAGGTTCAACATGAAATCAAGCGATTGACTAAAAAGAGATCCCGAAGGCTCAAATTGCTGCAGGTAAGAGAAGATTGATGCAAAGGACCAAAATTATCTTTGAAAGAGTTATTTCTAGTAGGTGAAACAATAGAGCAAGTAGACTTTTGAGCGTACCAAACCAAGGATGCAACCTATTTTTCTTCCATGAAGTAAAGACAAATTAGAGAAAGACCAGACGGTCCATACCAAGGAAGAGACATATTAGATGAAAGGACACACCATAGTTATGGCAACACACTATTCTCACCATGGTCTCTCTAGACAAAATTGGAGATGCATTGAAGACATTGACTGCAGCATGGGTTGTCCCATGGAAAAAGGTGCCAATCCTTGCATAGTGGCTATAAGTTTGTTAATTCTCTCATTTGTAAGGGAGACTTTTCATTTTTACAAGAGTGAAACTCTGCCCATTTTGAAAGAAGAAGACTGAGACTTTGAGCTTAAATTGTAATTTCATTTTCATTTTTACCTGAATGAGAAAGCAAGTTGTTTATAGACTTTGTGCAATTTTGGCTTGTATAATTTTAGAAGATCATTCTTACGTCTATCTTCTAAAGGTGTTCTTATTCATTTAATTTGGCAAGCAGAATTAGTGAAAGTAATAGGAAAGTGTCCTAAAACCAACTGTGG
This sequence comes from Torreya grandis, assembly GCA_037957365.1. Classification (NCBI taxonomy): domain Eukaryota; kingdom Viridiplantae; phylum Streptophyta; class Pinopsida; order Cupressales; family Taxaceae; genus Torreya; species Torreya grandis. The sequence goes on from JARHVA010004711.1 coordinate 264,755, forward strand.
GAAGACTTTGTGCTTTCACAATTATTTTTAGTCTATGTTTTTCTTTTCTTTCTGTGTTGAGGATTCTGGGATGACTTTGTGCCCCCATTATCCTTTGTGATATGTTCTTTGGGTAGTTGAGGTGGAAACTTTGCATTTTATTTCATCCTGTTGTTACTACGCCCTTTGGTTACTGGTTATTTTACTATCTGAAAGAAACTCTTGTTGTTTCCTGCAAGAAAACTTCTGAAAGAAGTGCCTTTAGTGTTTACACTAGGATGTTCTCCTTTGTCTGTGTGCATCATCTCTAAAATAAGAGAGATGGATGGTTTATTCTACCCCCATGTGTTATTTTCTACTTATTTATATTATATATAGCTCCTACGTATCTATAGGGAACCTCCCCTTGATGAGAGGAGAGATTTGTCTCCAGTTGATGTAGTAAAGCTGCACACCTAGCCAACCAATCTTCCTGCTGTGGTTGATTAGACCTATTTTGGTCACCAGTTATCTGGCTGACAAAATATTCACCCAATAGTTTTTGGCAACTCCGTTGGGGATGAACGTGTAGTTTGAAGCCTCAAGTTTTAGATTAAAGTAGTTCCTTCCCTTATCCATTATATTATAGACTCTGGTGACTCCATTCCATGTCTTACCCATTATCCATTTATAGCCTTACCATTTTCCTCCATCTCCATTATATTATCTAGTTTACAAAACTAGAGCAGCTAAGAAGAGCACGTAGTCTGAAGTCTCAAGCTTCAAGCTGAAGCAGATCCTACTCTTTTCCATTTTTGTTCTATAATCTGGCAACTCCATGTTACACAATAATCTAGAAATCTCAAGGTGTTGTTGACCCTACTTTTGAATTGGTGTGGCAGAGCAATTTTGAGTTGTTTCCTCCACAACCTCACCTTCAACAAACTAGGAGTCTTCCTCCTAGCCCTTCTAGGTCACCAACACAAGGTAGAGCTTCTTTTTCTACTGATAGTAGAGCTTTACCTATCCATTCTCCACCCAAATTTGTGATCCCACTTCTACATAATCAAATCATGGCTCAAGGCCCCTGGGGTAACTCTTTTGGTCCACTAAATTTGACTCCACCTTTGCATGAGCTTCTATGTAGTTCAAGGAATAATTTCCCTAAATTATTTGATGATGGAAAGGTTCATCCTAATGAACACATTATAGCTTTCAACATAGCCTATGGTGTAATAGGGGTAGAATTTGAAGACATAGCGATTAGGCTATTGGTGGAGACACTACAAGGCACTATTGCAAATTGGTTCTACCACCTGCAAGTAGGATCAGTGACTAATTGGGACACTCTAAAAGACAAATTTGAAGTCAGGTTCAAGCCTGTAGAAGATGCACATGCCTTTCTATCCCATCTCACATAGATGAAGAAGGAACCCCATGAGCCTATGAGGGATTTTATTTCTAGGTTCGACAAGCTGAGGCATGGGATTCCCATGGTCACCCAGCTGACACCTCAGAACCTCAAATGCTTCTTCATCAACTCACAGCTGCTTGAAGTGAGTTTCTTTCTAAGATGGGCCAGACACATAGACCTTGCTACTACTTAAGACTTGACTACTGAGGTAGAAGATGACCTTATCTTGGCTGGAAAGATAAGAAGAGATCCAAACAAAGGTAAATCTTCTCCTTCTTTTGAATACTCCCCTTCAACCACCACTGATCTAATGGTGTAGAAGCTAGCAAATGAATTATTGGTCCTCAGAAGACAAATGGCCCAAGTTATGTTTACTTCTCCTAATTGGGATATGCCAAGGAGGACATTTCAGAATCAGGCATACCAAAGCAATGCTATTAGGAATTAAGGGCAGCCAAATCATCTTCCTCCCCCACAGAGGAACCTCACCCTTGAAGCACCTCTAACCAACTCAACAGTTGGATATTTGGAAAATAAACATGATTTCTCTTTCCAACTTGAGTTTGATCAAGAAAATGATGATGGTCTCTTCATGGAGGATCAAGAAGAATCAGCTGGCGACTCCCACATTGGTTTCCTAAACTATTAGGATGAACCTAAAAGAGAAGGCAATGTAGCTGAGTGGTCATATGTTATATTCACCCGGTCCAAGAATCAGTTAGCTCAACAAGCTGATAAGGAGAAAGTAGAGGAGTGACCTCAACCAATAGTTTCAATTGCTAAGCGTGGATCCACTCTTCTTTTCTAGCCAAAGGACCAGGTGATTGCGAGAAAGGTAAGTACTCCAAATGCCCCTACAACTTCTACTTCAAATTCGTAGTCCAATCCTCCCCCTTTCAAAAATAAAAAGGATGAACTCCCATCCTCTGCTCCTAGCTCATTCTATGAATTTGATATCATTGACCATATAAAGAAAACCAAAATTCAAATGTCTGAATTTGAATTTCTGTAAGCCCATCCTGAGCAATTAGATAGACTGGTTCAATGTGTTAAAAACTAGAACATCCCTGTTGAACAAGCAATTCCCAAAGTGACACATGATTCCCCCAGGAATGCACCCACTAGGAACAACCTTGTCATTATTCCCCCTATTGCTCTTGATATGACTAAACCTTTTTATGTCTCATTGCTGATAAATGGACATCAACTAAATAATTACATCATTGATTCTGGAGCTTCAGACAATGTCATGCCTACTAAAGTGGTAGAATCTCTAGATCTCACACTAACCAAGACATTTGGGAGATGCTTCTCCATGGAGAACAAATAAGTGCCACTACTAGGGCAAATTAAAGATGCCTAGTTTGCATTTACTGCCTTTCCAGACAAGTGAATCAAGATGACTGTCCTAGTGGCCGACGTCCCAGCATCATATGGCATCCTTCTTGGGTAGAACTTCTATAAGGATGTTGGAGGGGAATTAAGCATGGAATTGTCTTAGGAAAGAATCCCTGTGAAAGGTGTAATGTAGAGGTTGCTTCTTGAGAAGGAGGCAAAATATGTTGTCACTCAAACATCAAGGCCTGTAGCTCAAATTTTGTTTGAGTCTTCAGGCAGGGGTAATTATTTCCTGTCTACTAAAGACATTCATGTTTTAGCAGATGAAAATCCTATAGGTGATGATCTAGGAATTGGTTCAGATGGAACAACACCAAGTATGCCTAATAGTGCTAATGATTGGCAGGTGTTGAATGGGAACAATCAAATCATGTGCTACACTGAACCAAAAGAGCAACTAATTATGGTAATGGACCATGATGGTGCACATCAAAATTAGGAAAAGAAACGTTTTGCCAAGAGAGCAAATATTCATGGTTTTTAGATTAAAATTCAAATCTTGCTATGGGGCAAGAAGAAGAAAAACCAAAGAGGAAGACGTAGAAAATTGGTTTCCTAGTGGAGAGCTCCATTCGCCCATCACCATTTCTAGGGACAGAATGGTTTCTTGTTGGTTTATCAAGATGGCATCCCCTTTTCTTCACCTCACAAGGATTAGCATCTGAAGTAATTTAATTCTTGAAGTATCAGATAAGTTCACCTATACATATGTATATCTGTATATTTTTTAGTTCTATTTTGTGCTTTTCATTTTCATTTTTGGCACCTTTATTTTTGGGTATCATGACTCTATAGCCCAATGGCACACTTCAAGGCACTGTAGATTTTGGTTTCTACTCCCCTCAACTATTCCAAGTTTCCAACTAAAGGTAGTTCCCCAACTGGGGCCAGCTATTGTCCCTAAAAAATACCACTCATTTTTGGGATAACCTACAGACTAGTTTGGCCTTGCACAAACCAAAATTTCTCTCTTCCCTTCTCAAAATTTGTTTTGATCTTTCAAATTCCTCATTTTTCAAGATTTTTTCATAAAGGGATTCACAAGTTCAATAGGTTAAAAATATTTTGTAGGTGAGTTCAGTCAAAATAATAAGTTTCTAACACTTAGTCATTTCCAAGATTGGTTTAGTGCCTCAATTCAATCAAAATATTTCAATCAGCAAATGATAAAGAACAAAGGCTTGAACCATTGAAATTTGAACCACTTTGGTTCAAAGGTTAAATGGGTTTAATGACCAAGTTGGTTCAACGTGCTTGGTGTAAAAGATCAAAAGGACTTAGACAAATAATGAAGGATGAGCCTATTGAACCATTAAACCATTGAACCAAAGTTGGTTCAATCCATTGGTACAATCGTCAAGTTCAAGGGGCTACCCCAAAGTGAAAAAGGCAAGTGCCCTTGTAGAGGTAAATTAGCATTGGTTTTAAGGTCAAAGAAAAGATAGAATTCCTTTAAATTTGTTCAGGCCCAAAAGGAACAATTCTTTCAGACTTTTTGTCTAATGGAAATGGCTAAGTCTAAGAGGCCGAAAGAATACTTTAAGGAAGATTTTCTTAGAAAAATGTTAAGGAAAAATTCCTTTGGACTTTTTTTCCAAAGGAATTCACCCAAAGAAAAAGTCTGAAGAAACAGGAAAGAACGAATGGCCAAGTAACAAGAAACTTTCCTTCAGACATTTTGTCTGGAGGAATTCTTTCAGGCTTTTTGCCTGACAGAAAAATCCTATCAAAGAAGTAAGAACCCACTGGGGAATTTGAAGCCAAAGGACAAGTACCCTTATGGAGGGCACTTGGTGACAGAGAAAGGACCATTTTAAAATCTTGAAGGGACACCTTCCCTTCAGGACATTCCAAAGGCTGAACAAAGACGCAAAAAGGAACTTTCACAGACTTAGACAAAAATGGGCTTCAAAGGATGAATTGAATGAACCAAATGAAATTTTGAACCAAAAGGTTCAACTGGTTCAAGGTTCAAAGGTTCAACCAGAGCTTAGAAAGATAAATGAAGTAGTTTTTGAGTGAGACATAGAATAAACTAATGAACCAATTGAAATTCAAATTGAAAGATTTTAAATTTCAACGGTTCATAGGTTCAAAAGTTCAAAGGCAGCATTGATCAAGAGAGAATCAACAAACAAGTGGTTTAATGGATGGTTCAACCAAGGAGTGAAGAAGCGATTGAACCAAGAAGTGATAGAATAAAAGAGGTAGAATGAACTAATGAACTGATGAAATTTTAGTGGTTTAACAGGTTCAAGGTTCAATATGAATCAAGTGATTGACTGAAAAGAGATCCCAAAGGCTCAAATTGTTGCAGGGAAGAGAAGATGTATGCAAAGGACCAGAATTATCTTTGAAAGAGTTATTTCCAGTCGGTGAAATAGTGGAGCGAGTAGACTTTTGAGGGCACCAAACCAAGGATGTAGCCTATTTTTCTTCCATGAAGTAAAGACAAATTGGAGAAGGACCAGATGGTCCATACCAAAGAAGAGACATATTAGATGAAGGGACACACCATAGTTATGGCAGTGCACTATTCTCAGCATGGTCTCTCCAGACAAAATTGGAGATGCATTAAAGACATTGACTATAGCATGGGCCGTCCCATGGAAAAAGGTGCCAATCCTTACGTAGTGGCTATAAGTTTGTTAATTCTCTCATTTTTAAGGTACTTTCATTTTTACAAGAGCAAAACTCTGCCCATTTTGAAAGAAGAAGATTGAGACTTTGAGCTCAGATTGTAATTTCATTTTCATTTTTATCTAAATGAGAAAGCAAGTTGTTTATAGACTTTGTGCTATTTTGGCTTGTATCATTTTAGAATCATTCTTACATCTGTTTTCTAAAGGTGTTCTTATTCATTTAATTTGGTAAGCATAATTAGCGAAAGTAATAGGGAAGTGTCCTAAAACCAACTGTGGGAAGACTTTGTGCTTTCACAATTATTTTCAATCTTTGTTTTTCTTTTCTTTTTATGTTGAGGATTCTAGGATGAATTTGTGCCCCCATTATCCTTTGTGATATACTCTTTGGGTAGTTGAGGTGGTAACTTTGCATTCTATTTCATCTTGTTGTTACTACACCCTTTAGTTACTGGTTACTTTATTATCTAAAAGAAACTCCTATTGTTTCCTGCAAGAACACTTTTGAAAGAAGAGAAGTGCCTTTAGTGTTTACACTAGGATTTTCTCCTTTGTTTGTGTGCATCATCTCTGAAATAAGAGAGATGGATGGTTTATTCTACCCCCATGTGTTATTTTTTGCTTATTTGTATTATATATAGCTCCTACATATCTATAGGGAACCTCCCCTTGATGAGTGGAGAGATTTGTCTCCAATTGATGTAGTAAAGCTGCACACCTGGCTAACCAATCTTCCTACTGTGGTTGATTAGACCTATTTAGGTCACCAATTAGCTGGATGACAAAATATTCACCCAACACACATCTACTCTATCATCCATAATCCTATGCTCTCATAGTAGAGAAGGAAAGGGAGGGATTAGTTTTGATAGATAGTTTTATTTGTGGTGTTAATTTGGACTTTTTTGGGGTTTGTCTTTAGTATGTTAGTTTTCTTTTATCTATTTTTGGTGTATTTTAGCCAAGTTTTGAAATTTATGTTCCCTCATGGATTTTCATCCAAGGAAAACAAATGATATTGTGGTTCAATCATTATTTTGGGTGATGGATCCTCTAACCATCATTTATCTATAAAAAGGTTACTCTGGTTACTTATATATATGCAAAAATGTGGTGATTAGATTAATAATAATTCCTTTTACGTAAACATTTGTATTTGAATGAGGAAATTATGAATGGGTCTTAATGTATTCCACAACTATCATGAACTAGGGTTTATGTTGAAATTAAGGCATACCCTACTCTAAGATAGGATACTAAGAGAATAATTAGTGGTGCTTACATTAGATGTAAATTATTCCTTTTACTTGTATTATAATACTAAGAAATCATATTACTATTAGTATTAAACTAGTGAAGATAAATTTGTAGAATCCTTTCCATTCTTACACATCTTTAAGGTATTTTGCCTTATTTCAATCTCAATGAATCATAGTATCATGTTGTCCTCCTTTATCTAATGTAACTCTATGGAGAATTGATAATGATTTGGATGCATCATACAAAATGGTGTAACCCTAAATAACCTAGTTCTTGATAGTTATTTATTTATAATATACATTATTAATACCAATTAAATAAGGAATTTATGAATAAATAATATTATAATATTCAGCATGCATTGCATGTTGTCTATCACTTAATAGGAAAACCAGATTTGTTAAAAATATGCATACTATATTCCAAGGAGATTGAAATGGACATTATTTATCATTTTAACCATTTAAGGTCAATAAAATAATTATTTTTGTTTGGTTTAAATGTGGACCATATGTACACACCTATAAGTATTTTATGTTGGATTAATATTTATTTCACAAGGCATAGTTACTAAAGTAATGATAAACTTAAGATCATATTAATTCATCACAATAAAATACATTAAAATAATATTTTATTATCTTGTATTGCAAAGATATTTTATGTTATTATGTGTTGATTATTGAGTTCTAAAGTACCTTAATTGGCATCAAATTTTAAGAGGACTATGATTTGATTTACAATTATTCCTACAGGGTACTCTTCACCTACTTCCATGTAAAATTTATAAAAGTTTATTAAAACTAATGATTTTCACACATGTATGTTATAAGGTTAGTATAACATTTACTTCAAGAAATTAACCCTAACCTATTTAAGATAAACTTTATAAAAATATGAAATTCTACATTAGCTTATAAATATAATACCATTACTTGAAGTTTTATTTTGAGCATTTAGAATAAGAGTAGGGATTATGAGAGTTATATGAATTTGTCTTGGAAATTTATAATATTTGTGAAATTTAATCATTTGATATTTTTATTTATAAAATTAATTTAAGACTACCTTAATATGTATTAAACCCTATATTCATTATCTATGACATGATTAAATCTTGCATTTCATTATATTTAATTATTGTTCATCTTTAAAAGGTAATATTTTTATCTTGGAAACCTTACATGATTATCCTCTATTAAACATAGTGTGTTTTATATTTAAATGCATCATAAGGGGTGAATTAGTTATCCTTAGGTAAAAAAAATATTTTTTACAATTATTTGTAGAATAATGTGAGTAAACACTTAACCTAGTGGGTTTCAGTGAACTGTACCAAAAAAATTTATAATAATTCAAGACCAATCATGTAGATAGGTTCATTAAATTGTTATGATTTGGTGCATGTGTACATTATTTTATGTTGGAATATAAATATCATAACCCTAAAAATCCCAAAATTTTATGGGTTGGTTTGTGGGGTTATGACAATGGGCCATGCTATATGAAGGATTTTAATTTCTGAAAATAGAAATTAAATGTCGCACGGATGACTCCAGCCAAGGTAGACAACTAAGCTAACTAATTTTTCTAACTATGAACATAGGTGTATAAAAAGAGATAAATATTGATATAATATTAGGAGACTATATGACTAAGGTTTTTAAAAAATAGGTATAGACGATAAATCCTTTGTATCAATAGGAAAAAAATGGAAGGTAGGGCCAATAAATAAGAGAATGGTTAGGATATATTTTGAGCAATATTTAGTTGTGTATGCATTATCCATATATACTAAGGCTTAGTCAAAACTAAAATTTTAAGGTATCTAATAATGAATGTGCATGTCTACAGTGTTATCCTTTTATTCTAGTAATGAAAGTGTTATAATAAAAGGATAGAGTAATATATTTTAGTGTAATTTTGATGGGTGTCTTGAGGTAAATTCTAAGTTCTTCACTTACTTCAATAAAAAATTATAATGAAACTTTTATGAATTAGTTTTCACTTATGATATAAAATATGAGGAAAAAATATTAAATAGTTTTTAAATTTAAATAATAAGGAACAAAAGCATTTCTATCCATGCAAACCAAGTTAACTTCTAGAGGTAGTGGAGAATGGGGTTTATTATGATCCATAGAGATGTGACTATTAAAATCATGGGTTAACCTAAATATTACACAACTCTCATCAGATATGAATAAGTGTTTAGAATCTAAGTGACACAACATAAACTACACTACTCACTCTAGTTTTTTTAAAAAGGGACCCACCCAAGATTCTAAGAAAATTGAGTAAAACTTGAGATTATGAGAATATAAGTAAGGATTTTGAATCATCTATTGCATATGGATTTTAAAATTCAATGTGATTATTTAGTACTATTGAGTAAAACCCATTTCTTTTTGTATAATGTCTCACATATGCTTTGCATATTCTCCCAATCTAATATCCTATGTAATCTAAGTCATATAACCTAAGTATAAATATCATAATATTTTTTAATGGAAAACATATGTTGTGAATATTACTCCAATATGATAACTTGTGTACTATAAACATTGTAATATATGTAATAATATCATATAATCTTTGAACTATCACTCATAATCCTTTAAAATATATAACATGTACCCCAAACTATACCAAATCTATCATAATATATATCAATCATGTATTAATCCATGTAAACATATGCCAATCCCAAATGAAGTGTGCCTAAATTTTGATTTTTCTTTATCCAAGTCCTGAATATATTAGTGTAAATGATTTAAGTTCTAATACAAGTAATTTTTTTATGCCTCCATTTTGATGTAAGGTATGTAGCCTAAAAATTACTCATCTCAAAGGAAAAGATTTATACACATAATTTTATATATAAAAATATGTAAACATGATTATATTATGTCATCATAGTAATTTTAGATTATTTTAGCATATATTAAACATGTATCTTAAGGCATATAAATGTCATGTTCATATATAGATCAATGAGGCATGTAATGAATAGACCATAGTAACAACCAAAAAATAACTAAGTAATGAATACACATAAGATACATGATATTTATCATTAAACAACAAGAAAGAAGAATAATGCATGATATGGGTCAAAATTTATCAACCTTAAGAGATCATCCTAGATGTATCCACAAAATAAACATATAGTCATAGAGTTGTATAATCATATACAATGTTATGGACATGACACACACACATGATGTGAAACATGTATGATATCACATTGTGTCAAACCAAGTAATAATTATATAGAGAACAAACAATGTCACATAGAGTAATAGTCAAACATTAAAAAAATCATGTAATGAACATGAAAAGAAAGAGTTAAATAAAGAGAGAGTAAAGAAAAAAGAAGTTACTAAAATAACATCCAATGTCACATAGAGTGAGACTCAAATAGAGATATATTCACATAATTAAATACACACTTAAGGATCATAACATGTGTATATGTAAAATTTGGATCCAAGATGTGAAGTTAGGAGAAATGATAGAAAGTTCAAGATTCCTATCCTAGACCCAACCACACACACCTCAAGACCAAGCAAAGATAGAAGTAGTACACATGAAATGCAAACAAAATAAAAACAAACAAATTTATAACCCAAGAAGAAAGAGAATCCATCTACCTTGATGAAGTGGATGTGTTAAAATAGACTTGGAGATGGTTGAATCTTGGTAATGTATGTTTGATTATGTATATAAGGAATCAAAAGAAGGTTAGGTCATCATTAGTGAATAAATTAGATAATATAATATTATAAGCCTAATAACTATGATTGATTAAGGTCAAAAATTAAAAAGAATCAAGTAAAAATCAAACAAACTCTATATAATTTCCTTGGAGACTCCTTTACTTGCTAGTTTGAAGAGGTATGTGGTTGACTTGTAGACTAGAGATCTTTGGAAATGTTGACTCCATGCATGGAAAACACTTTAACCTATCTACACTTTTTTTGTCTTATAAATTATCATGATAATGTTTAATAAAAATGAATATATAATATGATTTATATATAGTAAGTTTAGTTCAAGAGAGCTTGTCTATAATGGCCTAGTTCCATTGCATTTATAGACTTTTGGTTTGAATGTGAGCCACTGATATAAGATTAAGATCTATGGTGGAGAGGGATTACTCAAATTAATGTTTTCATACATGGATTATATACGAAAATCTTTTTAAGACCTCTTTGGAGTGTGGAAGGAATTTGGAAAAAAAGTGCAATGATTGGTCCTCTTAGAGTTTGTCATAGGCCATGTAAGAGAGGAGTATGTAAAAGGACTTATAAGAGGTATAATAGAGTATGTAGGAGGCCCTTACTTGAAAACTTGGTATGATGATTTCACCTTAGGTGAGGAAATAATTTAATTATTTTTTTAATAAAATAGATAATTCCAAATCTATGGAATTTTCCATTAGGGGTAGATTAAGTTAAGTAATCAGGTGATTAATTAACCATTAGAAGAGAGTGAATTTGATTATGTTGAAAGTGTTAATAGAAAACATAATTATAATTTACATAATGTGTCTAATTTTAAGTGTCTACATTATCCCCTATTTTAGGAGTTGAGAGACATAGATGAAGTGACATATTTTCAAATAATTAAAAAATCATTTATGAAGAAATAATTAGTGATCTAGGATGTCCCCTCGAGAGGGAATGTAGGGATGAAATATGTTGATGAGCTATCAAAAAGAGAGGAAGAATCAAGAAGAAAAGAAACATTTAACCATAAATGAGATTAATCCAAATGAGCTGATGTTTACATGCTTTGATTTCTAATGTTTGATAAAAATAGAATTGAATTGGCACCAATGTGGAGGAAAATGGGAAGGATGCATCCCAAAATAATAATCACACTTTGACTTTACAAAAATAGGGCAAAATATGTGGGCTTAGAATTATAAGAATGACTAAATGATTGAATTTCCACAAAGAGTGGATAATAATTGACTAACAATTTACACCAATAGGGTGGATTTGATCATTTTTTAAATTATTTACCATATCAAGGAGGATTTGATCAGTTATTAATTTAAATTATTTTTCGTAGTAGGGTGAATTTGATCATTAATTAAATTATTTAGTTGAGAAGGGTAAATTTGATCATTAATTGGTCTAAATTATTGGATAATTGATAAAAGATCATAGTTCAAGGATTTAACTTATTACACATATTAAATATGATCATGATGACAAAAATGTAGGTGCGATAGTAAACTGATTGTTCAAAGAATGAATAAGACAAAAAATTAGGCACATAATAATGCTCAAAGGCAATGAAAGAAATGATTGAAAAAACATAATAATGATTGAAGAATGATGTGATTAGATTGTAAGATTATGAATATTAATAATAATGAAACAAGGGTGGTTGAGGTAACCTTAGAAATTGAACATAATTGAGTGTTGCCTACATAGTCCAAATGGACCTCAGGCCAATGTAGTTCTTTACAAAATGAGAGATACTCCTAATCACCAATATGTTGAGGTAGGAAAATGGAAATATGGGGTTAATAATGAATGAAGGATAAATGGATACTGTTGGATAATAATCTAGGTTAATGATGGAAAGGACTAGGATTATCCAAGGACTATGTCACATGAGAACCAAATGTGTCTAGTCATCAAAGTGTCATGTGGGTGATATGTCAAATGTTTTTGAAATAGGTCTCATTCTATTTTTGTAACAATGTCAATATGGGAAGACTAATGGTCATAATAATATGGGATAGGCTAAATAAGATTAAATAGACAAAATGATAAGAATAGTAATGGTTTATAATGGTAAAGATGGTTTAAGTGTAATAGCCTATAATGTAGATGGGGCTGCCCCTAATTGTTAATGTATTTGCACACAATAAATTATTTATGCATGATGCCAGAAACATAGCTTTCATCATGTTACTTTCCCAAGGTGCCAAAATCATGGTTCACATTATTAGGTGAATTATTTCTCTTTATATTTTGATTTTTATCATCTCAAATCAATGGAAGATTATGCAATGCATAATGCAAACCCTTTAGTGTTTAACCAATATATATTTGTCTCCTAGAATGTTTCTATTGATGTGGATTTCACTTGTGTTGTGATCTTTGTTGATAATTGATTTTGATTCTTCCAAACTTATAGATAAGATGTATTTTTAACCCCTAAAAGGGTGTTGCCATGAAGTATAAAGAAGGGTAGGCATGTGATAAATGGTCTAATTGGATAGTGGAATATAGGTATTGAATAAATACTGAGATCATAATGGAATGTATGATTATTGGTGTAAAAATGAATATTGGGATTTTTAATCTCACATATTTTTTTTTATTCTAGATTTGACTTGATTTTAGTTGTGGCAAGGCCAATATTGACTTCAATAATGTCTTCATCAAATAATGAGGAACTAATTATCATAGTTATTGGCACCTCAAAGAGGTTTTCACCAACAAATTCTTCTGTATTGTTATGATTTGGATTGTCTAATAACACCTTAGAGAAGGTTTCAATAAAGTAAATTTATAATTAATTTCAATTTTCCCTTAGCACCTTAATCAAGGTTTTAATAAATTATATTGTTTTTTAATTTGAATTGTTATCTAGTGCCTCAAATAAGGTTTCACTAGAATATGTTGAGTTTAGAATTTGATTGTCCTCTAGCGCATCAAACAAGGTCACTAAAATATTTTTCGTCTACTTGAATTTTGTCTTGGATCCCCTTAAAATATTCCACTTAGATGTCACCATGGAAAAATATCAACATTTTTTGACTCTATCAATCACAATCAATGTTTTTGGGAGGTGGAATATAAATATAATGGATAGGCTAGTTAATGGTAAAGGCATGTGAAACCATAGTGTAAGGATAAAATTCAACATAGTACTCATAGAATATACTATGAGAACCTATTTTGATGTCAAATAAAATGTCCTCAACAACTGTAGAAGGATCAAAAATATATTTAATATTATCTACAATGATCATGTAGTTGATGTTGTAACTACTATTAATGTATGTTAATTTTGAATATGATTCAAACTCAAGTGGATATAGTATAATTTTATATCCAATGTTGTGATATCCACTAATGTATTCTGATTTTGAAGTTGATTCTAACTCAAGAGGATATAAATCTGACATTAAGGATAATGTTGGTTCTACTTTTGATGATAAATATGATATTGGTTCTAAAATGGAACCCAATTATTATATTGGTTCTAAAATGAAATTGATTCTAATGTTGAGGTATCCATAAAGAGTGCATGTTATTTGCATTGTCCATAAGTTCCTTATTCACCTTTCACTATAAATGAAAGATTTGGGATGAAGAAATGTTTATAAATGAGGAATGTTTGGCTATAGATGAAAGATAGACTATTTGTCAATAATGTTTTCTTTGAAGATAGGCTCATTGAAGATGGATCCTGTGTCAAATAGATGTACTTTTTTAAATAAAGGTGAACAAACAATGGTTTGGGTTTGGTCAAAGATGGGTGATTTGACAAAAAATGTTCATAATGGGTTGACTATCTTGACCTTGATTTGTAAGTGGATGAATCTTATCATGCTTGGAAAGGGAGTCATGACATATCCCAATCGAATAGTTATTAGACTTATAAACACGTAGGTATACAATCAATAATGACCCTTGGAGGGGAAATAAAATAATAGGTCTAGAATGTTGGTTTTTTATGGATATAAGGTTGGATTGGCTTCCAGACTACTAGATGAAATGTCAAGAGTAGGTAAAATGAGATAGATTTTGGTTATGTTGTAAGAGTTAATCTATCACATCTTGACATATGAATGACCATTATATAATAGTTTAAATGTCATGAGATGTCATGATTCAAATTAACCTTGGTCTAATGCCACCAAACAAGGATATATGCAAGGGGAATTAGCTTGAAACAAATTATCCCCAAAGAGAGTGGACTTAGTCTTAATTATAATGGGAAAAAAGGGAAGTTTTGGTCTCAATTTAAATTGTCCCAAAGAGGGTAATCTTGGTCTTAATTTAATTATCTTGGATTGGCTAGGCCCTAAATAGGGTGGAATATATTGGATTAGAATTTCCCCATTCATTGTGGAATGGCTTAATATGATTCAAATGAAATAAATGATGGATGGCATGACATCATCATTCCCAACTAACAAGTGTGAGAGATTGAATGAAAAGAAAAGAAGTTTTTTTAATTGCCATGTGATTTATTTAAAATAATTAAATTTGATCAAAATAGACCTCATTTGAAATTAGAATTATAATATAGTTCAAGACAAACCTAATAAAATTGGAATTGGTTTAAGATGAACCAAATTGGAATTAGAATGTCATTCAAAATGAACCTGATCAAAATTATATTGGCTTTATCTGTGTTTAAAACTAAACTAAAATTCTCTTAGATTGTCATGGTACAAAATGGGTTTGGTACATCATTCAATACAAACCTAATTTGGATTTGATCGGCATGGCACATGGTTCAAGATGAACTAGATTTTGGCTTGGATGTGACTTTGGTCAAAGTTGACCTACTTTGGAATTATAATTAGAATGGGGTTCAATATGAATAGGATAAAATTAAAATGTGGTTAAATATGAACCTAAATGGATTGAAATGGCATTTTATGTGATTTAAGATGAACCTAGTTTGGCATTGACTTGATTGGTACATAATTGGTTTGGTACGTGGTTCAAGATGAACCTAATTTAACTTGGATTGGTTTTGTACATGGTTCAATATGAAACATATTTATTTTAGAATACTTGACCTTGGTTAAATTTTTACCTTGGGATTAGAACTAGAATTGTCATTCAAATTTGGTTTGAGATAAGTGTTATCACTCAAAACATGCACCTATATGTGAAAGGCTCTCACAAGAATTGGTGCATGTGACTTCCATGCCTATTTCCTTGGAATTTTACATTGAAGAGAGATTAAGTGTCTCTTTTTAACAATTGTATTATCCCCCAAGGTGTGGGACTCTTGCACTCATTGGGATGAACCTCCAAAGTATGTCAACTTCCTTCTATTCTAAATTCACTTGGTTTAGGACCAATGCATAGACCTACAAAGAGTAGAATGAAAACTACCTCTAAAACTAAACATAAAATTAACAAAGGAAAAAAAGGAGAGAAAATGTAAGAGGGTTAATGGAATGGAAAATTGATGCACCAAGAATAAAGTGAACACCTCACCTGCTTAATGACACAATAAAACTAACAAACTTAATACAAAATATTCAAACCAAGAAAATTGCATAAGTGTTTTGCATGGAGGTAATATAACACAATGAAATATTATGAGGTGAAAAAATGGTCCATATATAATACTAATGTATACCTATATATACATAGCATATGACTTGCAGAGACTTCTGGTTTTGCATAGAAGTGACAAAGAAGGACAAAAATGAGAGGGAAAACATCCATAGATAAGTATCAACAACCATAAATGCACACAAAACATAGAGCATGAAGAAACTTAAATTAGTTATTATTAATCTTAATGACTAAGGCAATTTGACAAACTAAAATGGGTATAGATTTGTTATACCAGGAGATGGCTCTTGGAAGGTGAATTTTAGGAATAGTATGATACCTAGAAATGTCCACCATTTTATAAAAACAAATTAGGGTTTATATCACAATGGGAAAGTCCCTACACAATCAATTCACCATTATAAGTGGTAAATAGGAACTTTAATTCAAAAATAGCATTAATATCCCAAAGTTTTTGCAATAAATACTACAAGCCATGCTCATATAATTTAGTCTAATAATATAATCATGAAAGTAACTAGAAGGTTATTCTTGGATATTTTAATTTTTTAAATGTTTACCAAAGATTGAGATATTATTCTTTAGCTATAGTATATGTGTGTGCATAATTTGACAGTCACCCCTACATTCAATCATGATTGGATTTGGTTTCCTTAATGTCCAATCGGGATCAACTACCACCTTTGTTCATGGATACCATTTAGTAATCCACCTAGACTCACTTGGTGTAAAATATGAAAAGTCCTTAATTATATATCACCATGTTGTATTATGCATGTGTTAGGAAAACATCATGCACACCTATCTTCAGGGACCATGTGTACAATAGACTACATACACTCAACTTTAAGTAAGTTACTCATTGAGAACTTAGATGGGAAGGAACAAGTGATTTTATTTGAAGATTAATTACTTGTTGGGACATGCACACACCTTTAACTTAGATACATGATATGTAAAGGTATGTGTGGGATTCCTTTAGGAGATACAAGTATGTAAAAGAGATGACATGCAACTTAGATTTTAGCCTACATATAATGAAGTCATAGGTGTAATTCTTTGCATTTGAGTGCAAGACTTCATCATTTGAGTGTGATAACCCACATTTAGTGGAGTTAAAAATAAAATGTATACTTGAATCATGCACTTATGAATTTTAATATGTTCCCTACATACCTTAATCACACATATTTAATACTCTACATGGATATGTGCATGGGACTTTACTATAAAAGGCTAGGCACTAAAGTATAGTACAACAAAGATATTTGAGAGTTGTGAACCTATGTAGGGAATGATGAGTATTATAGAGTATAGTTTATGAATAGTACAAGCATAGATAAAACTTTATGCATTTGAGTGCAAGACCCCATCTCTTGAAATTAATAAGTCACCTAAAGAGTAACATGTAGGTAAAATAAAAATCTCACGTACATGCACATAATTATAGTCTGTGCACTGTGCACTTACTTACTAGTACCTAAATCTTGGGGATCTTGCACAAAAATTTTGCACACATATTTAATTCTATGACTAGCACAAAGGCATGGAAATGTTTATGCATTGAACATAACTAGGCTTTCTTCATAGGCATGTGTAGACAGTCAACTAAGGTGTGGATCTATGTTGATTTCCATCTTTGGGTGCTATTAGGGAACGTCTATGTGAAAACTTATTTTTAAGGGATTATTTAATTCATAATCATGAAAACCTTTTACACAACATCTTATGAACTCTAATCAAACTAAGGTGACTTGGAGAGTCAACAATAATATGGACAACACAGTGGCTATGGTTTAGATAAGAGTTTGTACCTTGGTATTGAATTAGTTTGAAATTAGAATTTGAATTGGAATTAGGACTAGGTTTGGAATTAAAAAAATGGCATAATGACATGGTTCATATAATAATGGTGTGTATTTTGATAAGACATCAATAAGGGAGTGAATTTTGACCCCAAAATTGGGTAGAGTAACACCTCTTATTATAGGTATGGTATGGAAACGTTGTGGGATTTGGTTTTGGACTTGACTTATTCCTAGTTTTGGTTTTGAATTCAAATAGTATTTTGACATAACAATACAACATCAACACACAAACATCACAAGGTTATTGTAATAATTAATGCAATTTTTCATCACATCCAATCGACCTTTAATATACTTGATTTTGAGAGGATAAGTTTAAATATTAATCCAATTAATTAAATTTAATGAAGGTGGTGTGTACTACCACCCTATCTCAAAATTTTGCACATGATAGGAAATCTTTAGGAGTTGTTTCCTTTTCACACATGCATCAGTGAATGTTCCATAGAAAAAGAGGTTCTCATGAAGCAATCCAAAATTAGACTATTCATGGGAGGATATATCCCCTTTGTGACCACTTCATCCATTAGATTTTAGTGAAGTGATAACATATTGTTGGATTACTTAAAGTTTAACTTCATTTACTAGATGGTCGTTGAATGATACAAAACCCATTAAAGAGATCTAGATGATGGGTTGTTCAAAGGGTATACACTCCTAATCGAAGAGACCCTATATTTATCAATGGTGATATCTAATTGATTAGCATTGGGAGTTAACCTATTAATTTCATGAAACCATTTATAAGGAATTATACTACACCCTAATAACACCTTCCAAAATTTTATATCCTCCATTAGATGTACAAGGTTATTACAAATGTTGTGGGATTAAATCCCAGTTACCATGACCTAAATACTTGTGTGAAGGTAATGACACCCCAATCATGTAGCCTAAAATAAAAATAAAATGTATCATCATTATAATTTTTAGTAATCCCACTAAGTAAAAGCAAAGAACATACTTGGAGAATTTATTGGGATAAATACAAATCATTACCTTCACATTTTTGGGTCACCCTATCAAGGGGAGACCATACATGTGAAGGAAATACACAAGCACACAATCAAAAATAAAATGAAACAAGTGTGAGAAAGGAAATTACTTATGAACAAACAAGTTGTTAGAAACCAAATTGAAAATTTTGTTCATTTTAAACCCAAACTAAAATGTTTGCAAAAGAAACCATGTTTTTATTTTTGTGTCTTAAATTTTCTCTTTTGGTTAAGGTCCTACAACAAAAGTTATTATAAAGTTTTAGTATGGTATTTGATAAGTGAAACCTGCAATAAATAATTTAGAATGTTAATATGTTATTTTTAATGGGCAACCTACAATAAAACATATTATTACCCTCATATTTCTATTTTGTGAAAAAAATATTAAATATTAAGATAATTTAATCGAAGATTATAAAAATTCATGAGAAAAAATGTGGTTTTAAAAAATCATCAAAAATGGAGTCTAGATGACCCGAATGGACTTGCAGAAGTTGGGTAGTTTTTATAAGGTGAATCCATCAAATAAAATGATGAAAACACCAAAAAATATAAATCACTAATTTCAAAAAAAACACCAGATAGTAGGAAAAAACCATAAAATGAAATGATGAAAATGTGGGTAAGGTGAAACCACCAAATAAATTAGAGAAAACACTAAGTGAAGCCATCAAAGAAAATGGCAATTACAATGACCTGTAAAATGACTACAAAATAAAAAAAATTAAAGGGTGAAACCGCTAATTTTTAATGAAAAAACTAATTTCAGGGGAGCAAAGCAATCGAAACGTAGGATAAAACATCATTTTCACCTTGAATAGAGTTTTTGTAAATTTTCAAGGAAAATGAGATGAATTAATCTAATTTATAGGTTAATTCCTACATGATAAAATTATGATGTAGAAATATATGAAATATAGAAGATATAGTGATGATTTAATTAACAAATCACAAAGAGATTAGTTGAACACAACATAGAGATTTAGGTGGAAAATTTCTAAAAGAGGTAAAAAAACCCACAATGATTATTCAATATTGAAACACCCCAATACATCAAATCCTCTTCTTCACACTACTTATCAAATAAATTCTTCACAAAACTTATTTTTAGACAAGTATTTTCCACATGCAATTACAATAATATTCTTCACAAATGCTCATAAGAATCAATGCATTCAAATGAAATTCACCAAAGGTAAAATGTCTTTAAATAATGGGGTGTGGGGGTGAAACACTGTAATCAATGGGTCTAATCTCTCCCCAAGGAACCAACAGTAAAATATATTTGATTTATTTACATGAGATTACCTTGTGTTAATAAATTAAATATATTTTTATATTAACTATATAGTTTAAGAGTAAAATCCCACTTAAACATTATTTGTTCCAATAGTCCCCTTTAATGTTAAGTGGGGATAAAATCCATAGTTACCTTAAAGTAATTATACTATATAAAAAAGTGAAAGATTTAAAAACATTCATCTTGCTGAAAATCAACTTTTGAAATAAAAGGAATTATAATCTATAAATTACTTGAAAGTTAGTTTAGGCTAGCATGATCATGAGACTACATCTCATAGTTTCTCATGAATAATCAACCAAACATATTTTAAGTCTTTTATAATATAAATACCTTCATTAGAAATTATTCTTTAATATATTAGGGTACAAAATTAAAGCATCTACATGAATTTTACTCAAATCACATAACTTCCAAACAAAGTTTACACTATTTTACAATGAGAAGACAAAGAAACACATGGCCTTCAGGAAATGGCATTGTCATGCACACTCCCCCTCAATGGAAAATTTGAGAGGACTAATATTGCACAAAACTGACAAAAATTGTAGTACCAAGTGGTTTTGTGAAGAAATTTGATACTTTTTCATTTGAAGGATAAAACTATAGATCAATATCACCACTAAGGACTTTCTCTTGGATAAAATGCACATGAAATTCAATATTTTTAGTTCTTTGCTGTGACACTATATTTTTCACTAAAGCTATAAAAATTTAGTTATCACAATGAAGGATGGTAATATGAGAAACATCCAAATGAAGTTCTCTCAATAAACTTTGTAACTAGATGGATTTTCTAGTAGCTTACATAACACTTTTGTACTTTTCTTCTGTATAAGAGATAGAGATAGTGGTTTTCTTCTTTATACTCCAAGTGATAGCACTTACACCAAATTTAAACACATTTCTAGAATTAGATTTGTGATCTATAGTATCACTAGCATGGTTAGCATCAAAATAGCCATATAAATTAGCATTATTAATTGAAGAATAAAATAAATCAAAATTAATTGTTATTTTGATATAATAAATAATACGTTTAGATAATTTCCATTGATCCAAATATGGATCTTGAATAAATATAGAAGCAACACCAACAACATATGAAATATCTAGCTTAGTAATGGTTAGATAAATCAACCTACCAAAAATTTATCAATATAAAGTAGGGTTAGCTTTTTCACATGTAAGTTATGGATGAATTTTAACACCAACTTCAATAGGAGTAGAATATTTACAATCAAACATGTTAAACTTGACAAAAAGGTTATGAACATACTAAGATTGTGATGCAACAATAGAATTTTTATCTTGAAATATAGCTATTCCTAAAAAATGATGCATAATGCCTAAATAAATCATTTCAAAAAATTGACTTAGTTTATCCTTATATTTATGAATTAACTAGTTAGATCTTCAATAATTAAAATATCACCAACATATAAAATAATTAAGATTAAATGACCATTTTCAATTTTAACAAAGAGACCATTATATAAATAACAGTTAAAAAAACCTAATTCTTTAAAAAAAGAAGTAATTTTAGAATACTAAGATCAAGGATCTTGTTTTAAACAATACAAAAATTTATTTAATTCAATACACAATATTATCTATTAGGCTCAGTAAAACCTTTAGGCTAAGTCATGTAGATTTCCTTTTCTAAATAAACATTTGAAAATGCATTTCTGACATCCATTTTATGGATAACCCAACTATTTTGGGTTGTAAGAGCAATAAAAATTCTAACGATACTCATTTTTGATACAAGAGATTTTTTTTTAACATAATCAATCCCAAATTTTTGAGTGAACCCGTGAACAACTAATCTAGCTTTAAACTTATCAATTTTACCAATTGAATTATATTTAATCTTATAAAGCCACCACCAACTGAAAATATGTATTTTTGGTAGAGGAGGGATGAGATCCCAAGTCTAATTTTTAATTAAAGAATTTTGAGTGGCTTCCTCAAAATATTTAATATCACATTCATACATATTCATTAATGCATGATAAGAATATTGACTTATAGTTAATTTGTTAAGCTTATCAAAATTAAAAGATTGGATTAGGAATCTAACCATTTAGGCATTTTAGATTGAAAATGAAACTTAAAGGGTTACTAAAACACTAAGTTATCTAAAACTAGATCATCTTCCTCAAGGGCATCCATTTCATCACAAGGAGAAACATGATATTCAGTTTCATCAATAGAAGAACACTAAAAAAGTTCCAGAAGGGGATATTAAAAGTATTTTTCAAGAATAAGAACATTCTTATTGTTGATGATATAGAATTTATAAATATCATAAAATCTTAAAAAAATTCTTATCTCTATAATCTACAAAAATGTAATAATAGGATATGGGATTTAGCGTCTTTCTTTTAAATTTATGAACAAAGATAGAAATAGGACTACCAACGATCCTGAGATGATCCACACTAGGTTTATTTTTAGTCAAAATTTATAAATGGGTAGAAAGATAAAAATATTTAGTATGATATATATTAATAATATTAATTAAAATATTCGTGGCTTTAGTCTATAAGAATATAAGAATATTTGCAGATGGCAACATTGTTCTAGCCATTTCTATGATGGTGCAATTTTTTCCTTTTAATAATACTATTTTATAAGAATAATAAGGAATTGTTAATTACATTTGAATACCAAAACTAATAAAAAAATAATTAAATTCTTTACTAACATATTCAACTCCATTATCAATTTTTAATCTCTCAATAGAAAAATTAGATGCATTTTCAATAATAACTTTAAATTCATTGAATTTAGATAAAACATAAGATTTATTTGAAATAAAAATGACTAGATCATTATAGTGTAATCATAAATAAGAGTAATAGTATAAAAATAACCATTAATATATAAAACATAAATAGGTCTTACAAAATCACTATGAATCAATTCTAAAGAATGTAAGGAATTCACATCATGATTCTTATGAAAGGGGTTAGTATGTTGCTTACAATGTAAACAACCCTCACAAGTTTCATGATGAGAGGGGATAGAAGGAAGTCTAATAAAAAAATTATTTTTAGACATATCATGTAAACTTATAAAATTAAAATGTCCTAATCTTTCATGTCATAATTGAGATTCATTTTTACTATGCGATGAAAGAAAACATGCAAAAGGAGAGAAAATGTATAAACTATTAATTTTTGAACAAGAGAACAAGTTATTTTTAACCGTACATACATAAAAAACATCATTTATAATAACATTTAAAAATTTAGCTTTTCCCTATTTAGTTGCTTCTAATAAATAATTATCTCCCAAGTAAGTTATTTAATATATATATATATATATATATAGAGAGAGAGAGAGAGAGAGAGAGAATAAAACATAACATTAGATAATTAAGTAATATGGTGAGATGCACCACTATCTAAAATCCACTCATTTTCATTTGAAGCAAATAAAACAACATATAAAGCAATAACATTTTGATACTAATTGTTATTGTGATTAGGGTTTTGATTCTTCTAATTATTTTGATTAGATTTATTCCCTTTACTATTTTTAAGATATTTATTGTTAACTCTATATTTTTTTATAACATGTTTCCCTTCTATGACAAAATCTACCACAAAGAATTGCATTTTCCATTAAATATAGGTGTATGATTCTTATGACCAAATTTCTTATTCTTATTTTTGACTTTAGTAAAATTAGGGTTAGGTTTTTGGTTTTTATTTTTATCAAAAACATTATCTAAGGTGATAAATTATTGAGTGACATTCTCTTTAGAATCAAATTTTGTCATAACTTGCTCTTCTTGAATCAAGAGATTAGACAAAGTGGTAAGTTTAGGGATATCTTGCTTAGTTTGATATTTAAAATTTAAAATTGAAATGAATTTTCTAAAATTTTCATGAATATTTAACTGAATAATAAAATAAAATAATTTATTTTGAACTAAACTACAATTACATCCATCTAACTGAGTTTTAATTTTCTTAATTTTAGCAAAAAAATTAACAATATTTTCATCACATTTCGTAAGTGTAGTCAACAATTAAAAGATTAATTTAATAATTTTTTAGAGATGAGTGCCCTCATGCATGGACTAATGAGTTTTAAATCATCTCTAAAAAACTCATGATTACCAATGTGAGAAAGAATTCATCTTTAACACTCCATAAAATAATGGACATAGGTTCCTATATTTTTTGTTAAAATGCATTCGTAAGCTCAGGGGTCACATGTCATCCAAAAGGGAATTATTTAGTAACAAAATCAATATTTCATAACTTTTAGGCCATAAATTTAGATTTAACATGAATTTTACATATATTATAGTTTTTTCCATTAAGCATTTAGGATTTATCTAAAGAAAAATGAGGTGAACCCATAGCTTCCCTTTAAACAAGATATTAACAAAATGCTTAAAAATAATCCTTTGTGTAGATTTTAAGTTTATTTGATATCAAATTTAAAGTGTAGACACAAAATAATAGTTCAATTTAATGCTAGACAGAGCCAAAAAATGTGAAAGATTACGATAAAACAGGGTGTTGTGTGTGTCACAAAAATACTAATGTAAGAATATTTTAACAAATTAACTATTTTTTAAAGATTTTTTATCACTATTTTCTAAAATAAAATGAATCAAACATGAAAATATAATTGATTACATAATTTAGATGCTAAATAATGCAAAAAAATGAATTAGGATTGCACTAATCTTAGTATCAAAAGAGTCATACTCAGAACAACCACCTAGACATTATTATTAAAAGAGTTTTAAAATTAATAATAGGAGGTTTAAAAACACAAAATGGATCATGTAGATCCATCCATAATGTTACAAAACCTAAAGACTGACCAGTTACATGACTATGTTTATCTAGGTTTTGACTAGGACAAATGTCAAAATAAGGTCGATAGGTTAACTATAGTTTTTAATGCATGAAACTTGGCATGCAAACAAAAAAAAATTAAAAATAAATCAATTTTATTTGAAATTAATTTTACCAAGACAAGAAGATCAAGAAAACATTTTAAAGGGGTTTTAAAATTGAGATCTTCTTATTTGTAAGTTTTAGTAAAATAAGGTCCACTGACTCATCTATGAGGATATTCAAAGATTTTTAATGCATAATAATATATTTATTTCTTTTAAACACTAATATATATGCATGGGTGTGTGTGGGTGTGTGTGTGTGTGTGTGTGTGTGTGTGTCTGTGTGTGTGTCTGTGTGTGTGTGTGTGTGTGTGTGTGTGTGTGTGTGTGTGTGTGTGTGTGTGTGTGTGTGTGTGTGAATACAAATGTGTGTGCATCTAATTTTTGAATGGTAAATAAAATTATGGTTTTTATCTTTTGGTGAGAAAAAACTTTAAAAAGAGTAGGGGCCATAAAACTTGAGAAAATAAAAAATTCAATTATTTTTTAAATATTTTTCAAAAAACTATACACTTACCTAAAGCTTGCAATGTTTGTTCATGGTACAAGGGAGGAGAGTCAACATCAGATATCAATTTCTTGAGTCCATAAAAGGCTCTAAAAACATGAGAATCCTCTTTAAATGCAAATATAAATAGAATAAAAACTCTCAAAATAAATGTTTTGAGTCAAAAAATATATATTTCAGCCCACCAAGTCATACACCAGCACCCAGGTAGCTAAAGAAAATTCAAAAATGGTTGAGATAGGATTTAGATTATCTACATCAAGTTTTTGAATGATAAATATCCAACTATTTAATTCTTAAACACCCAAAACCATTACCATAATCTTTCCAAATAATTTTCACACTTGATATTTAGGTAGAGGACTATATAGTTGTGTCATAAGGACATTGAAGGTGGTTTTGAGTATATTTTATCACTTGTTTTATCTAATAGTTTCTCATAATGATCTTCAAGGTTCTTGAAGATGACTAAAATTAAGATTTAAGAGAATAAAAAATGCCAATGGAGATTATCCACCTGAAGTTTTTTCCATAGAGAGTCATACAACATAAATTAATGGTGTTTTATGGTAGAAAAGTCATCAAAAATTAATTAATTCACTTTATATTTGACTTATATGAGAGATATCAATTGTTTGATAAAAAAGTGTATACCCCTTTCTTTTAAACCATGATAAAATTATCATGTATAAATATATGCAATACAGAATATCTAGTGATGAGTTAATTATCAAAGCACACAAAGATAAATTGAATAAAAAATAGATATTTAGATGGGAAAACCTCTAAAAGAGGTAAAAAAATCATAGTGATTATTTAATATTGAAACATTCCAATCCATCAAATCCTCTTCTTCTCACTCCTCAAATAGTTTCTTCACAAAAATTATTCTCAGACAAGTATTCTACACACATAAATACAACAATATTCTTCATAAAATCTCATAAGAATCAATGTGTTCAAATGACATATACAAAAGGTAAAATGTTTTTAAATAATGGGGTGTGGAGGTAGACCACTTTAACCAATGGTTCCAACATCTCCATGTGCAACAAATGATAAAATATATTTAATTTATTTACATGATATTACCCTATGTTAATAAATTAAATACATTTTATCATTTGTTCCTCACAGAGATATTGAACCCATTGGTTAAAGTGGTCCACCTCCACACCCTATGTTAATAAATTAAATATATTTATTTATTAACCATATTATTTAAGGGTAAAATCCTACTTAAGCATTATTTATTCCAACCTCTAGCTAGGACTCAAACCTAGGACCTTCCATTTTCTGTTAGGGTGCTCTACCACCTGAGCTACTAGCCCCTCTATGGCCAACCCACAGCTAGTCCGAGTGTGGCTTATTTACAACACCCCCTTAAGCCACATTGTAGATGCTTAGGGCTCCTAGTTTGGCTCTGATACCACATGTGTTACAGATCATATGGATGATATATGACTAAACACTTAGGGCATTCCATTTTCTATTATAGTGATCTAATAACTAAGCTACTAGCCCCTTTAAGGCCAACCCATCATTGGTTTGAATGTGGCTTATTTCCAACACTACAATTATAAGAACAATAAATGTTTAAGGAGGTTTATGGGATGATTATGTCCCACTAGGTGTGCCATTATGTATATCATAAATATAAATAATGTTAGATCATCATTAGTGAATAAAATAAAGAAAATATTGAATAATATAACATTCTAATCCTAATCCCTAAGATTGAGCAATGTCAAACAATAAGTAGAATAATTAGAAAGTAAATAAACTTTGTATACTTTTCTTGGAAACTCCTTTATATTAGATATATATTCACTAATATGGGGGAATCAATGTGAAAAAACTTATTTCATTTCCATATATAATTCTCTTATCAATTAAACAGATCTAAAGATATAACAATGCATAAGAAATTATTCATATGAGCAAGAAGTGAAAGTATAACACATGAGCACAAGATTAATGTGGGAAAAACTCTAGGGGAATAAAAAACACTGATGAAAAACTTATAATCAATTATTCACACTTTTAGTGAGGTATCAACCCCATAATGAGCACCAACCCCTCACTAGTTAAGTACTAACTCAACTAATGCTTTTACCAATATTCAACCTAAAAGGAGGCTCCAATCCCCTAGGAAACCAAGCACAAACTTATTTACCTTGAATCTCTATTCAACCTTGGATACATTTTTATTACTCATTTAAATATGACCTCCTCTATTTTCTCTTCTGACACTTCTTTCTCTCTCAATAACCTATTAGGCCTTCTCACTCAATTAGTCCTCTCCTTGGAAAAATTAGGTCAAATGACCTTGATAAACACATATAGAAACATAGTTATATACTCATGGAATATTAATCTCAAATATATAATTATTTTCAATTCCTTAACCTATTCTCCAAAACTTTATGTGTTTCACTCAATATCTCAATACTCTAACTAGTCAAAATAGGCTTATTAGGCCTTGACTTTATACTTGATTATTTATCATACCCATCTTGGTCAGAAAAGGATCTCAAAATAATTGGATTATTATTTAAATATATCAAAAAAAAAATTTCACAAGTGAAACAAACATTTCATAGGTTGGTCATCAACCTTAAGGGCTAAAACCACCATTAGGCCTAATAGAGACCTAATATAATTAGGTCTTCCCTAAGCACATGCTTCACTTAGACCTCCTTTGAAAAATTTAATACTTCACCAATGGATGAAAAAATTCATATGTCACTTTAATATAAACATCATAATATCTCCTTATTTTCCCAACATCATTTGCCTCTTTTCACTCCTTGAATTATCCAATTAGGTTTACTTGCCATTAGGCCTTCTCACTACCATAATGTTTATCTTAGAAATTTGAGCCATAGACACAAATTTTACACATAAAACATGAATAAAATAATATTAATAAATTAATTATTACTTAAAATTTTTCTTAAAAGTATTTGGTATTCACCACATAGGCTAAAAGGCCTTAGGAACACTCTTGCAGATGGCTTACTCAAAATCACCACACATTATCAGTAAATAGTCAAACACATTTGACTCTCCATAATTGAAAAAGGAATTAAATGAGGAAAAATAAATTAAAATTATCCTATTATACCTTTATAAAACCTTAAATATCTTTTATCCTCTAGCTTAGCTCAAAATGACTGAAAAAAATCATTTTCATACATACACAGAAAGTTGCCTATAGAACCAAAAACATAGTTAAGAAATTCAAGTCATAAAACATCTATGGGAAAAAATTTATGATATTAAAATGGATTTTTATTAACCTTAATAAACCTTATATAATAAAATAAAATATATATTTCATGGTTATATATAAATATTGGTCTTTCAGACTAATTCCACTACCTCACTCTACACAAACTTCACTATGTTAGACAGACCAGTTTGATGACAACTTTTTTATTGATTATAGGCATCATAAAAAAAAAATTACTTAAGGGATATTATTAATATTTATTTAATAATTAATCCATTAATAATTATCCATACCTATTATTATTAAAGTAATCCCTAATCTCATTCTCATTCTTGCCTAGTTTTTTCACTGTTTTGCTCATTAGGCCTGTTTAGTCATAATTCAACTTCCATGACTGGTTTAGCATAATTTTGGTCTAAAACATGATAATAAAATTTCATGGGAATAAAATATAAGTATTAAAAATCATTATCCATCCATTTACATGCTTTGACTTGGTAAACCCTTCCTACTACATCAAAATTCCTTAAAATAAAGGTTTTCCTATAGATTTTGCTCATTGTCAAGACAAAATAAAACCATATGATGAAAATTTGAAGATTATTTTACATGTTAAAAACATAAAAATAGGTTAAAATTACCATTTATATCCATAAAAAACTATATCATTCTTATTGGGTCATTATAAGGGTTTTGAGAGGGTTTTGACTAGTTTCACTTCTTACCAATCATTCATACAGGATTGCCCCTCATATTCAAAACCAATGCTAGGAAAATAAATATAATTACATTCCCCAAATTACATGAGGTTATTAATCTCTCATTAAAATTTTGAACATGCTAACTAGTACAAGAAATATCTTTTTAGGTCTGTAACACCCTATTTTGTGCACATAGGGAACCTTATCATAGGTTTTAATACTTTCCTCTTCAGGTATTGACTTAAAATTTTGTCCACACACTTAAAATGACTTATAAAACCTATATAAATTATCTCAAGACATTTATCAGTATTGTAAATTATATTGACCCCTCATTAGGCCACTATAGGCCACTTTGCCTATTAGGCCTTATACTGCTAGTCATACTTAGACTATGATCATGCCTTGAAACATCTTGAATAATATTAAAAACCTCATACACATTTAATTTAATCTCATATCATGATCATAAACTACCAAACTTAATCACATAGGTATCAAATGGATCAACTCTTCATGCTACCAGGCCTATGCCATTTCACTAGGTTCCTAAAATAAGGTTTTATGAACTCAACATCATGAACAATAATGACAACATAAAATGAAATCAATGAAACTTACATGAAATAAATGAAAAATTCATGCATACCTTATAACACGTTCCCAAAAATCTCCCCCTTTTCCATTAATGGCAATAACTCATTGATGGAAACTACTTAGAGAGACTTATCTTACAGGGAAACATCTTCTTAATGCATATCAATCTCAATGTAGATTAATCTCCCACTTTGACATTAATGACAAAGGATTTACTTGAAATAAAACCTTGATATACAAAAATAAAAGATCATGTTAGAAAAATCCCCCTTTCATATTGCATATCTCAGATAGCTTCTCCTTGACATATTGATATGACTCCCCCTTTGACTTCATAGCTTGTGCACTTGTTTTTTATTATTAGAGTTAAAACATGTTGTATATTTATTGGGGTTTTCAATTCATTTTATTCCTATAAGGTGCTTATCTAGTTGTTCCAAGTTAGTTCTTAGCTTGTTACAACTAGGCACACACATAGAATAATCTTGCAATGCTCAACATTTGTCACTCAATTGTGCCAACATCAATCCACATAAGGCAAAAACCTTATGCACTCACCCAAATCATAATGGATAAAGAACCAGAGCCCACATTGGGATAGTTGTGTCATGGCACAACTCATTCTTCATAGGACTTGGTCATTGAAATAATAACATTGGTAGGTTCATTGGCACAAGCCATTATGGGTGGAGTCTAGTTGTCTATAGGTGCAATGCCTATTTAGGGAACTCATTCTGGTCATAGGGGCATAAGCCTATGTTGGGATGGTTATAGGATATCAAGGGTGTAATCCTTTATCTTACTAATCTAAGCATCATTTAGGCACTTTGATAGGGTAAGGGGATTATTTTATATCAAGGGTTCATGTTTATGTTATTTCTCTTGGCAAGGGAATCAAAGATTAGGTGCATTATTTATCTTATATTTAGGCTAATTCAAAGGTTATGCATATTTCATCACTTACATAGGGATTCCTTTAATGGGTTGAACTAAAAGCTTGTTGGAACTTAGTGTTCATATATTAAAACTAACCATTGTAACTATTGTAAACCTTGTGCAATTAATTCATAATCAAAGAACATAAATATATCTACATAATATAAATCAATACTCATTTAATTATAATGGCATTCTTCATTAAATAATATTTAAAGAAACATAGTACATATCAATGGAACAAAGCCCATGCTCATTTAAAACTACTAATGACTTGGAGGCTCATAAGAGAGCTTAAGAACTACAATTTGGATCATCAAAGGTATCCATGCTAAAAAATATACAAATGGATTCCACAATTAGATATCTAGATTTAATTCTATAGATCTTTATTACCTCAATTCGTATCCCTTCACTCACTAGATTAAGATTAGCTTTATATAAGATAAGAGCATCTTCATGCTAAGGTAGAAAGCACACATTGGGTGTTGAGATAGATCCTTGATTGATCATTTTTTTAGCTTCATCACCTTTCACCCTTCATGTTGTGGTTTTTATATGTATTTACATAAGAAGATGCCCTAAAAAACTAGGTTCCAAGTAACCACCTACCAGTTGGTGTTAGGTCTATGATGATTCCTCCAGCTAGCGTAAAAGGTGATAAAATATAAATCATACCAAATGATTAACTTGTGCTAAGATATTTGTTTAGTTGGCATAGATCCATACTTAGATGAATTAGGGGCCCAATATTACCCCATACAAAATTACTAGTCTACCCTTAGACTAGTCTTTCAACACTTTTGGCATGTAGAACTTAGACACACTCTCCTTTAGTTCAATGATAAAGTTCTCAAATCCCTTGATAGTGTGCTTGAGTTCCTCAATGGCACTATCTATCTCCATGGAGGTAGTACTGAGTGTGAGCACATCCATCTTCTCTAATTCCTTTTAGAAGGCCTTGAGATTTGCCTTAGATTTTGATACTCTTTTATCTAGGATTTCTCCTTATTTGTAAGCCTTAGCTTACAAGGAATGAAAGATTGATTTTAGTGTTTATTCTAAGACTTTGATGTGCATGTTCAAGGAATTTACCTTCCCCATTATTTGGGTGCACTCTAATATTCCTGTAGTGTATACCTATACCATTAGACCCTCCTTCTCCCCCTTATCCTATTTGAGGTATATGTCTATGACTGATGCCTAGTTAGAGAAGATATAGAAGATGGAATTGGTTTCATTTATGAAGTTGTGTAAAGAGGTCTTCCACCTCTTCAATATTTGAAGATAACTCCTATTTTATCATGGTGCATGGGTCTTCCTCATATTCCTATGTTGGCTTTGCCTTCAACCTTAGGATCATCTACTCCACTAGAATATATACCTTATCAACCTCAAAAATATTTTAAGTGTCAATTTCGTCCAAGAGGGATGGCTCAGCTACTTCTATGCACTCAAATAGTTGATGTAGTTTAAACTTCATGGGCTTTGTTTCGTATTCTTCATCTACCACAATCTTCTTCAATTTGGAGGCCCTAATATTGTTTATGATGTTATTCTATGCTACTCTAGATGCCATCCAAATGAATGAATTTACCAACTTGATTAGGTTCATTGAATGGGGGTTTATGAAAATGGAATCATTCCCTTTGTCTATTTTCTCTATGCTTAATATGGATTTTTGCAACACCTCAAAATTAGTCTCATCCATATAAATATCAAAATTAAATGACAACTATTGGCACATCCTAGTTATGGTATATATGAGGGGAATGTACTCAAATATATAGTAATCTTCATTGGTTTATCCCTTCTGTGCCTTTTATCTTAGGCTTGGCTTGGTGCCTTCTTCCTTAATGATGTCAAAATATATCTATTCTTCTCCTTCTTCATTGGTACCAGCACTCTCTTCAGCACTTTCCTTTTAGTTTATTTATTCTTACTCTAGTAGGGGTTCTTCCTTAGACTTTTCCACATTATTTACTTCTTATTCTTTGGCACCAGCTTCACCCTTTTATTTCTGCTAGGTTTTTTGGATGCTCTCCATTTGTTATGTTAAGGCACCAACATTACCTTACTTATCTCTAGGTGCCCCTTCATTACTTGGGCATATATGTGGTGAAACTTCATCTATTGTGCTAGTGGGGGTGCTAGGCACCTTTTCTATTACTTTTATTGGTTCTGTGCTTGTAATAACCTCTTTATTTTTCTTCTCTTTATTGGCATTTTATTCTTGGGCCTTCTTCTTTCTCTCAACCTTCTTCTTATTTACTAGCACTAAGGCATTTTCTTATTTTTAATTTATTTCATCAGCCTCAATCTTATCAATTTCATCCTAGATCATACCTTTGTTCCTCATGGCATCCCTTTTCTCCTCTATCAATGGTGCCTTCAGGATCTCTACCTTTCTCATCCCCAATTTCCTCCATGATTCTCTTTTTCCTCCTTAGTCTATGAAGGCTATGTGGAAAGTTCTTTGGTTAAGGTGCTTGTTGGATTTTTTGATTCTCCAAGCATGGTGGTAGTGCCACCTTGGAAGGCCTCCTAAACCTATTTGGTAGTGGGATATTATTTTGTTGTTTCTTCCTGGATGATGTAAACTTTTGTCCCTAATTCTTCTTCCTCCTTCTCCAACTCTTCACATGCCTATTGTGCTTCTATTTCCTCATGCACCTCTTGTACCTCCATCTCTACCAAAGTTATTATGGGCATTATAATGGGCCCTTTGAACTTATTTTTCTTCTCCATTTTTTTAGTTGAATTAATACATGGCATGAAGGTCATGTACTTCTTTGGTGTAGAGGGAGTTACTTCATCAGAAAAGGTGATCTTCAACCTGAGGCACTCTTGAATTTCCTCTAGTGTTTTTCCCCATATTTTTTTGGGAGATTTTATCTATGCTACCAACACCAATTTTCCTTATTCACCAATCTAAAGGGGGAGGTAATCATCCTTCTTATTGTTCATGTCCTTATTTCTTAGTTTCATATCATAATATAGTATGTGGATGTGATGAAGAATCATTTATTTATGGATGGGATGGATTTTGGTGCAATCTGAGTCATCCTCCTCATCTTTGGTAGCTCTACCTCCTAGGTTCATGTATTGGTATCACAACCTACTTCTTTCCAAATCCACATCTTTCACTAGAATGTCCAATTATTGCACACCAGGAATTATCCTTAGTACATATTTTAAGTACTTAGTAGAAAACACATAAGGGAACTTCAACCATCCTTTTTTTTCATCTATTAGTGCTAAGAGCACTACACAAAAGTGTTACATAATGACAAAGGTTATTTTTACAAACATGTTCTAAAGGAGTTCCTTAAGGATGTTTCATTCCATACTAAATGACTCAATGTATTGTGCACACCACCCCATCACTCAGGTCTTGTACTTATAGGAAAATGTAGGAGGTAGGTGAAGTTTTATTACTTCTACAGTAAGAAGACCCAAAGGTTGTCTTCATCACCATCGAGCATGCCAATCTCCTCCATCATAATTAAGATCAACATTGACCCCCACCATAATGTCTCTCACATTGTATGATATGCAAGTGCATTCTTTATCTTTTTCTCTATAATTAACTTTGATATATTAAACTTGACCTCCTATGCCATGTGATGGGATATTCATAGGTAGGCCTTAGTGATGTCCATCCACTAACCACTAGGGATAGTTTTGAACTTATGAGGAAAATATACACCTCATCTTAAGGTCCTTGATATAATTTATATGGAATGTGAATCCTCTCTTATAGTACCCAAAGAGTTTTGTGACCCTTTCAACTTTAGCATCATCTGCTATCATCTGGTAGATGTCTGCACTAGAGTTTAGGAGCCTAATTATTCTACCACTAAGGCTTGTTGACAAATATATGTTTCTCCTTGAAAAGTAGAAGTGGTATTTATAGATGCACAAGATAGGAAACTACATGAGTTCCTCTAACTTCCCAAAACATGACAACTCATAGAGCTAAGTTGTGTTAGTGGTTGCTAGTCTATCTTAGATGGAGACATAGAATAATGTTATGCCTAATTTTGTTTTGGCCCTCATATTAACAATTAAATATTATGCTAGATATTACACATTACTTTAGGTGTGGTGGTTTTAGTCTTTGAATCTATAGGTATGCACAAAAGA
Source organism: Torreya grandis (assembly GCA_037957365.1). Classification (NCBI taxonomy): domain Eukaryota; kingdom Viridiplantae; phylum Streptophyta; class Pinopsida; order Cupressales; family Taxaceae; genus Torreya; species Torreya grandis. Next base: position 299,942 of record JARHVA010004711.1, read on the forward strand.
CATCCAATTCTCTCCTACCAAGACCTCCATGGGAAACTACATTTCCTATTATGACATATTTGTAAAAACCTTAAGATTAACTGCTATGATGCTAACTCCTTCCACTAATTATAATTTATTCTTTAAAATGGTGGTCTCTTCCACTATATACACTCATTTCACATCATTTTATGCCTATAATATAATATAACTCATAAATTTATTGCCCATCATGAACTGCCTAGTGTTGAAGTGTAGTCTATTTAACGTGTTGAAGCCTTTAATGTTTTTTGGTACTCCTCATAGTCACAAGATTTGTGACTATGACTTTGGCTCTCTGATTTTGCTTATAATTGATGGCAACCTCTATGTCACTCAAATTTTCTACTACTTGTTTCTTAAATTATTTGTGCCCCACACTTATCTACGTCAATCTCAAAGGGAATGCAATTCCTCTCACTATTCAATTGTTAAATTTTTGTATATGTGGGTGCTCATGGTTTCACTCTAGTAGCATTTTTTTACTTTAGCTTTAGTTTAACTTTGGTTATATGCTCTATTATTTGGGTAAAAATTAACTTGAGGGTTTTAACCTAAACCAACTAACCTTTTATTTCTTTATACCCCTAATTCGTCTACACTCTTAATTGTAGGTTATTAATGGTTTGGTAGTGCCTAAATTTATTGTAAATTGTAAAAACCCATAAAATCCACAAAAATCCATTTCCCCTATGCATTCAATGCAGATATTTGACTCCATCATCACCTTAATAAATTATCCTATTGGTATTTTTAGTGAAGTGATGTGTAGTTTAAATGGTCAGTTCTCACCTCACTTTAGGTGGATGCTAGCTTGTCTTGATGATGTTCTCATATTCTTTATTTACTTGACACAACCTTAAACCTCCTTATGATAACCTGGGCACAGTGCCTCATATGTCCATGATTCAACCTCCATATTTCCATCATCTCTTCCTATGGTGATTTCATTTCAAGTGTGCTTTCCTATCTTAGTCAATTTCTCTAGACTTTTGTCTCTTGCCTTGGCCTTTCCTACCCCATACAAATCCCTTGTGTTGGTTCTCCAATGCTTATTAATTTAGGTATCTTACACACTTAACATTTTTTGAACCTATCTTGCATCTTATGTGCACTAACATCCTATGTTCCTCTCTTCTTCACTTAATACTCAAACTTGTGCAAGTTTTTCAAACTCCATCTGCTCAAAAAATTAGGTGTTTGGCCTCAGGAACTTTATAAATCATCCATGCTTGACTCACATGAATAGAATTATGAATATAATCCCTATAATATTTCTTTTATGGGCCTAAAAGTGCCACTTATTCACTCTACAAGAAAAATATCACAAAATACAAGGAAATGTTGGGCTAGTGCCAAACATTATTTGGGTCAACACAACACTATCAATTTGTAACTAAAAAGTTAGTGTATGATGGAACAAGTGCCATCTTATTTCCTATAACGCATTAATACATTGTCATTAAAATACCCAAGGAGAATTTCACTTGACAACATGTGAAAATTGCATGTGTTAGTTTCCAATATGCTTTAGATGGCATATGGACCCATCTATCTGATTTATAGCTTTTTTGAGTGCTTGAGTTACTTGGAATCATAAATTAACACCAATGATCCTTAAGTCAGCACCTTACATTTAATATTCTAGTCTTGCCATACCTTTTGGCATGCCTTCTCTATCTATTGGCTCCAATTTTCTTGTAATGCACCTCATCCAAGCATTCCAATTCATATAGCCTTGCACTCAATGATTATTAGTCATCCAAATGACCGATACATGTAATGCACAATGATGGAACCATGAACTCCATCGATAGAATCACCTCTATACAAAACACTAGTTGAAATGGTATAGCCTTATTTAGGTGCTTATAAGTTGTGTGATATGCCCATAGTACTACTCACACTCAATCATCCCATTCTTTATGGCCAATGTCAAATATCTTCATGAGGTATCTCTTTAATGCCTCAGTGATTTCATTAGATTTTAGATGATAAGGTGTTATCTTATGGTGCACTACCATGTATTTGGTTAATAATATCTACATAGTTTCATTGATGAAGTATGTGCCTCTATTTCTAGTCAAACTAAGTGGACACCCATAGAAAATTTTAATGTCTCCCATAAGAACCTTGAAATTATGGTGGCTATGTAGCTTGCGGTTGGTGTTGCCTCAACCCACTTGAAGAAATAGTTAGTAGCTACCAAAATATATCTTTCACCTATGTACCTTACTGTAGGAGTAATTGGCCTAACAAAATCAATGGCCCATTTCTCAAATTCCTAGGCAAGAATGGAAATGAGAGGCATCACATCCTAGTGGTTGGGTTTCCCTATGTGCCAGCATATGTCACATGCTTTAGTGTAATCTTTTACATCCTAAAATAGACTTGGCCACCATAATATTGATTATAATACCTTACATTCCATTGCATCTCTAGCATAATGATCTCATTCTATTCCCTCATGTATCTCACATAAAATGGAATATATTTCATGTTCTAAGACACATCATCATAAGACTTCATCTCAAAATAGTTTTTATATTTCCCCATTTATGAGCTAAAAAGGGGTAGTGAAAATTGTGAGCTATCTTTTTTCTTCAGTTGTCATTATCTGGGGTGTAGACCCAGATGTTAGGAAAGTAGCTATCTATGCCAAGTACTTAGGGGTAGGCTATAATTTGTAGAGTTATGTATCCAACATGTCATCCTCAATAGGCACTACTACATTATCATAGTCAATGTGGGAAAAATGGTGTGGGCCTAAGTTTTATTTTCCAAGCTTGACAACAATTGAGAACTAGAATTCATAAAATAGAACTATCCATTTATAAATGAACCCATGGATAATGAGCTTATTCACAAGGTACTTAAGCACCTTGTGGTCCATGAAAAAGATGAATGGTGTCACCAACAAGTATTTCCTAAATTTTTTTTGGGAATAAACCATGACCAACACTTTGTACTCAGTTGTTTTATAGTTCTTCTTTGCTTGGGTTAATTTTCTGCTTGTGAAGGAGATGGGGTGGTCCATTTTTATTTCATCAAGTTACAACAAAATGGAAGCAATTATAGATACATATGCATCAACATGGCCATGGAATGGGGTCATCCAATTGGGAAATTATAGAATATTTATACTAGCCAACATGAGTTTTAGAGTTTCAAATTAATCCTCTTTCATTGTGCCCCAATGAAATAGACCATCTTGTGCAAGAGCTCCTCTAATAGTGCTGAAATATTTGAATATATCCTTAAGAACTCTATATAATATTAATAATGGAAAAGAAAGGTATGAACATCTCTCTATTTGGAAGGAGTCTGGAGCTGAATGATTATTGTAATCTTCATAAGATCAATGAGTAGACCATCTTTGCAGATGATATGCATGAGCAAGGTGCTAAAAAGTGTTACAAAGATGCACTTATTAAGGTTTAAGGATATGCGTAACTATTTCCACCTCTCAAACATGAGGCACAAGCTATCATAATGGTCTTTCATGATCACATACACACTCCAATCATCAAGGTACACCTAGAGGAACTTATGAATAAAATACTTAAATATGGTGATGACCACTATGGAAAATATGATTGGCATATTTTTGAGACAAAAGGGCATCATTTTATAGGTGAAACAAACCAATTTTATCAAAAAGTTTGTTTTACATGTATCCTCATCTTCAATTTGGACTTGATGGTATCCTAAGAAACCATAAGTGAAAGTATAGATTTTATAGCCTACAACACCATCCAAGACTTTGTCAGTGAATGAAGTTAGGAAGGGGTCAGTGATGCCAAAAACATGTAATAGTTGGTAATCAATGAAAGTATGGATTTACCCATCCTTATTAATGTTAATAACCATGGGGATCACCTATTTTAACTCTTACACTAGGTAGATCATTGATGTGGCTAGCTTACCATCAATCTCCATTTTGATCTTGGCACAGAGATTAGGGTTCATTCTATGGGGCACTTTTTGATAGGTCACATCCCATCCAAAAAATTTATGCTCATCTTTCCAAGGGATTAGTGGGTTCCCTTCATGTCTTGATAATTTCATGGGAAAAATTATTAAAACTCCTTCAGGAGATCCATAATTCATGTCAAATTTATGTCAGACTAACATGCACCTAAAGTGGCCACCTTTGGTTCTCCATCTAAGCTGATGTCTACTTAGGTGGTTTTGAGTAGTACATGGTAAGTCTCATTTCTCTCCTAATGTATGGCCTCAACCTACATATTCCCTTCAATTGTATATATATGTAGATGAGTAGGGTGTTCTCATCAGGGGCACTATCATCCACTTGGTGCATGAGCTTCATATTTCTTATAAAAGATGTCTAATTGTGTGTTTTCTAGATATCTATATATTTATCACTTGAGTCACGGTTAACTACATGTTCCTCAAAGAAAGTTTGGATTTTTAATCCTTTCTCTTTAAACATATCTTTTAAGCACTCCTCTAAGATTACAGTGTCCTCAAATTTTGCCCTTCAAATTACATGCATTGGATTAATTAATTTTAAGTTATGTGAGGAAAAGGATAAGGTGTGCATAGACTTCTCATTTAGGACATACCAACTAGATATCTCATGGTGAATTTTATTGACTACATACCAAGATCAAACCCACATCTTCAAAGTTTTATAGAAGGCATGCACCCATAAGTCCCTTGGGGAATTTGCACCACAGTCAATCCATGTTTCTTCACACAAGCATATGTACACTATTGGGTCTGAATCACTAGAGTATGGAAAAATGTCTAGGTCCTCATTGATTTTTCCAAATATGGTATAGATGGTTACTTTTACATCTTGCCAAGTTGGCAACCTAGGCCTCTACACTATCCATCAATGAGTGATAGTGATTCTCAAAGTATACACCAATGTACCCATCCTATCTACCTCCTTAGGGATGCATGACTTGAGGTCACAGACATATTCTTCCATAGTATTTCTCTCCTCATATCTCATAATCATGGCAAGTTTACCTTTGCTCAAGAAAAATGCTCTCTTCCCCTTCTTTTTATTACAAGAGACACATCTCTTTGAAGTGTAATCAATCTAGACCTATTTATTCCTTATAAGTTTTGTCAACTTCATGCTCACTAAGTGGCACCTCCCACTAGTTTTCTCATAAGCTTCTTTGATCCATCAGTTATAAGTAACATTAGTGGTGTCTAAGGCCAACTGTCCATCCTTCCAAGAAATCACTCATTGGTCATTAGGGTTGAGAGTCTTGACACCTTACACCATGATGTTGTAGATATGGTTGATATTATCCGCCAGATCAGCACTTTCTATATAGGAAGGTAATTTGTCACTTGAGAGGGGGATTACTACCCTCTCCTTAACATTTTCAAAGGTCATATAGTGACTATTGAAGAAAAAATCAACATTATTCACATATCACCATGGCCTTCCTAGGAGCATTGGATAGATATATTATTCATCTAACTTGATTACCTCAAAGTTAGAATGAAACTTTACACCCATGATATCTATAATAGTTCTTTTTAGAATCTCAATTGGTTACATCCTAGATTTCTTGGCCATGAAAAGTATGTGAGGGGAAGGCCTTAAGGGTGGCCTACCCATCTTATCCCATGCATTCTTTGTCAAGATATTGACTTTAATTCATCTGTCAACAAAGACCTCACATACAAACCATCTATCAATGGTGATATTCACCAATATTTCTTGATCATACTCCATATTTTGGGTATGCCTAAATTCTCATGCCCTTTTCATGTATGGTGTAGTAACTTTAATTGGATTCTACCATGCATGCTCTATAAGTAAGTTTTTCAATAAGATAAGAATCCATTCTATTTGTAAGAGATGCAAGATCTCCATTATGTCTTTTACCTCAACCTCTTGACCATCTTGATTCTTATGAGAGGTGGAAACTTATGCCTCTAGGTCTCATGCTAGTTGAATCTCTCCTTGAAGGTTCTGAATCACACTCATAGCCTACTGTAATACATCTTTGTAGTACATAGGGTATGGGTAAGGCATAATTTTGGTTTTAAGCCATATTATGCACTCAGTGCTACTTGGCTCCCCATATTATAGGTGCAAGTCTAGTACTGGTACAACTAGAGGTTAAGTAGTGAACCCACTATGAGTAGTTACCTTTATTTTGATAGGCTCTAAGTGGGTTTGTTGTGCCTTTATAGTCCACTTATCCACTTTAGGCCCATGCCTAATTATTCCTATGCCCTTTTATATACTAGGCCTACCTTGGGTAATTTTCTTATACAATTTGGGGCATTCATTGACCTTATGTGTTCCTCAATAATACCCACACATTAGATGTGTATGGAAATTATGTTGATAGTGCTCAGTCAAACTGTACTTGTAACATGATCATGGTGTGAATATTCCTCTATTGTATCCTCCACCTCACCCTCTGACACCTCTTTACATTTCATATCCTACATTTTTTTAGCCATATCCTTCATTTCCTTGATTAGCTTGCCCCCTGATTATTGTAGTTGCTTGTCATGTACCTCTTTCCATGTTCTTTCATATCTCATCAATCACTCAAAATTCAGATATGATATGATTGTAATAAACACATAACTGATAATAAATTGTTATGTTAACTTGACTAGTATGTTATAATAAAGATTGGTTGTGAACATCATACACCTTGAAACAAACCTCATATATTTGAATCAATGTGCATACATTCCTTTGAGGGTAGTTGTTATTGTTATGTCCTTATGTTTCAAAATCAATGTATCATAATCTAATTTGAGTGTCTTGTGATGAACTAGTGGTAAGTTTCTAGATTTGGATGTCCATGGATGCAATTTATGCCTCCATGAATGGGATAAATCTAGTGTCAGTGCTTCTGACTACCTCAACCTTGAGTTTAGATTTAATTACCTCATAAGGGTTTATGAATGTCTTCATGGAAAGTGCTCTTCTGAATGGTACTAAAAATCCCCCAACAAACCATTACACATGTTAGAAGGGGTGAATATCATAAGGAATCTTAGAAAGAAGAGTTTTAAATCTGACATTGTATAAGCACACGTAATTTGATAGTCCTTGGTTAAGTTCCTTGAGCATGATGATGGTCTACTATTCAAACTCAAGTATATCAGATTATTTAAATAATGCTTCCTTAAAAGTGTCATACTCAACCATATCCTAATTAGGATCAATTTATTATACCAAGTATGGGTGTGATCGACTAGAGTTATCACAAACTAGGGTGCCTTGTGCTTAGATTGGGTTATACCCTAAGCATGACATTATAGTTCACATTTTATCACATGATCTATGGCATTCTCTATGTTGTAATACTCTATAAAGTGCATGGCCATCTCATAGTAAATTTTTTATGGGGGTGCTAGCATCTGAGGTACTTTAACCCTATTAATTTTCCTAGTGGTGATCCTCTAATGCCTTCAACCAATAGGTTAAGAATTGGTCCTATTATTTATAGCACCAATGATGATGAAGTCACTGTACTATTAAATTTTAGTATTGGTTCACTTATTATGGGTTATTTCCTAGTTTTCATAGCTAACATTGGAATGATTTTGCTTACATTATGTGTTGTCGATCTAAAACCCAAATGTCTAGAGATATCCTCACTTAATTTTTCATAAGGAACAACTTATTTAATCATAAAATTATATTCCAAGTCTAAAATATGATCAAGGTTTATGTGGATAATAGGATCAGTTATCACTCTTCTTTCTTCATGTGGGAGATTTAGTGCATGAGCTAGAACCATAAGTTCAAAGGGGTTAGGTGCTTCTAATGCATATTCAATGGTTAAATTCTATAGGGACCCAATGCATTCTTCACTCATCAATAATTGAATTCAATCTATGGCTTCCATGTTCCTTTCCTTGTGTTTTTATAATTCAACAGATCCTTCCCCATGCCCTTCCCACTCACTATGGGTTCTCTTAGCACTTCTAGGTTCTAAATCTTCCATTATCCTATGCCTTCTCTTGTTATAAGTCTATCACCTGAGCTCTCGATTGTCAATATGTTCATCCCCTTCTATTTTAGTTCACCTACACATACCTTTCTTCCTTTTTTCACTACTCATTTATGAAAGGATGTTAGCCTTCCATTTTCATAATTTTAAATATGTAATCCACCATCAATTTCTTAAGCTCTATGCTAAATTATTTTCACCAATGTCCCTTTAGGCTTGTGCAAGAACTGATACTCTACTTCTCCAGGGTAGGATTATGTTGATAATACAAAATCAAGCACATAATTTTTTATCACTACTTTCCATCATTTTTTTATAGCTCTGGTCTAGGTGGCATCAAGGTTCTCAAGATTTTTAATCTCTCCTTCATCCACTCAAGGCATCATCCATAGATATATCTTTTATAAGTTACATAAGCAACCAACCATCGGTACACATGCTCAGGTAGTTTTTAAAATAATACCACATATATATCATCAAATAGGTTGTTCTAGACCCACTTCCTTAGCTTTTATTCATTATAGGATGGATGCTTTAGTGCAAATCTATTATTGAGTGTGGAGCCCTTTAGGGATATCACATGACCATAGGAATAAATATTGGGGGCCTAAAGAGTTCCAAGGATGTGGGGGACATAATTTTCATGTTATCCATATGTGAGTGGAATATTACTTGTATTCCTAAATTTTATGTATTCCATATTTTGTGGAATTAGTTGTTAGATATTTATTTTCATGTGACTTCCTCTTTTATTGGAAGTAAGTCTATTTTCCTTATTTTTAGGGAGATTGGTTATTTCTTAGAATATTTTATACCTTCCTTTTTATGTGGAGTTGGTTGAGATCACATGTTTTTGGGAAAATGTACCCTTAAAAGGTGGAGAGATGAATATGGTGTGTTCCTCCTTGGGAGATCTTTTGGATAAGCTTGATGAGGTGGAAGAGGGTTTTCATATGTTAGATAATGCTTATCTTGGATATGTATTACACATTTCCCCTTATTTTGTGTATTTTATTCATTTTAATATATATAAAAGGTGTGGTGTGGCCTTTAAAGGTTGATGATTTATTTATAGGGTGTGGCTTTGAGGATCAGAGTCAAAGTGTAGGTGTTTTGTAAAGTGCAAGTGTTCATTATAAGGTGTGGTTTAGCAACTTCTGAGATACAACATTGTGTAGGTGAAAGTATAGCTATTTATACAAAACTTTCTACAAGAGATTTTTTTTATCTCTATGAGAGTTCATTGTAATCTTATTTTAGATTACTAATTTATTTGAGAACTTTCATTGGTGGATGTAACCCACATTCGTTGAACCACATTAGATATGTGTTATCTATGTTTTTATCTTGCTTTCATTTATGATTTAATATTAATGGTGAATTAATTAATATTTCCATGATGCATATTATTTCATACCTTTAGATCTAGATTTACGTGTTATTATTCCTAACAAGTGGTATCAAAGCTAGTGGTTTTGTGTTTTGATGTAGTGGTAAATCATAGGAAGGCTATTAGCTTGAGTGGGAGATATGGGAGAAGAGATTAAATTAAGAGTGGAAAATTTTAATGGTAAGAATTTTGGTTTATGAAAAATATAGATAGATGATTACCTATATCATAAGGAGCTACATCTCCCCTTGGAGGGAAAAGTAGAACAACCTGTAAGTATGAGTGATGTAGATTGGTCATTACTTGATAGGAAGGCATTGGGAGCCATTTAGTTATGCCTTAAATCCTATGTTTCATTTAATATTTCTAGTTATAAAACCATAAAATATCTCATGGATAAACTTGTAAATTTGTATGAGAAACCTTCAGCTTCTAATAGATATTTTCTTATGAAAAGATTGTTTAACATGAAAATATCTAAGAATGGTTCAATAAATACTCATCGAAATGATTTTAATATGATTGTAAGTATACTCACTTTGGTTGGAATTAAGTTTGATGATGAAGTTATAGCTTTTATAATATTATGTTATTTACCTGATAGTTGGGATAGTTTGGTTATGGCTGTGAGTAATGCAATCCCTACCAAGGGAAGTTTGAATTTTGAGGATGTTGTAAGAGTGATCCTTAGTGAGGAGATGCAAAGGAAAAGCACTGGTGAATCATCTTCAGGTAATGATTTATCCATTGATACTAGAGGGAGGTAAAATAACAAAATTAAAATCAACTAAGGAAAGTCAAAAGGTAGATCTAAGTCTAGATCTAGATCCAAGATGATATGTTGGCATTGTGGGAAGAGTGGACACTCAAAGAAGGATTTTTGGTCACTTTAGGATAATAATTCCAACAAGGAGTAAATGAATGAGGTAAATGTGACATTAGGTAAATCATGTTAGGATGCCTTAATTATTTTTATGGATAGTTTTTTTGAGTCTTGGGTATTAGATTTAGGGGTTTTATTTCTTGCCACCCCACATAGGCATTATTTTTTTGATTAAGTTCAAGAGAATCTAGGACATGTATATCTTGGTGATTATGAACCATGTGAGATAGTATGGAAAGGTTTTGTTTAGGTTAAGATAAATAATAGGAACACATGAATCCTTAAGGATGTTAGACATGTGTCTATGTTGAGATAGAATTTGGTTTCAGTGAGGGATGTTCAGTAATGTTTACTATAGATTATTGGAAAGTTACCAAAGGATCTCATCTGGTTTCAAGAGGTAAGAAATTTGGTAATTTATATTTTATTAGTAGTGTTGATTCTATTGATTTAGTTGTTGCAGATGGACATGCAACTATGTGGCACTATAGGCTCAATCATATGAGCCATAAGGGCATGTAGATCTTAAAAGATAAGTTTCTAGATTGAAATATCTAGATCTAAATGTCTATGATAATTATGTGTATGGGAAATAGAAGTGGGCTAATTTCCTAAAATTTAGACCCACAAAGAAAGAGCACAAGTTAGAGTTGGTACATTCAGATGTATGGGGGCTAGCTCAGGTATGTTCTGTTGGTGGTTCTAATTATTATATCACTTTTATTGATGATGCAACTAGAAAAGTTTGGGTTTATTGTATTAAAAATAAATCTAATGTATTTGAAACTTTTAAGAAGTGGAAAGCCTTGGTTGAGAATGAAATATATCTCAACTTGAAATGTCTCAAATTGGATAATGGAGGTGAGTATTGTACTAATGCTTTCTTTAATTATTATTATAATAATGAAATACATAGGCAAAGAATGGTTCCATGAACTCCATATCAAAATGGGGTATCTAATAGGATGAATAGAATAATAATGGAACATGATAGGAGCATGAGGTTAAATGCAAGGTTGCCTTTATACTTTTGGGCAAAAGAAGTTAGCACAATAGTATATCTAATTAACAAAGGACTTTTTATGCCTTTAGATGAAGGCATTTTTGAAAAATCTTGGTTTGGTAAAAATGTTGATTATTCTTTTATTAGATTCTTTGGATACAAGGATTTTACCCTTATTAAGAAAGATGATAGGACTAATTAGAGGCTAAATCAAAAAAATGCACAATTTTTGTATATGGTGAGGCTAACTTTAGTTTTCATTAATGGAGCATTAAAAATAAAAAAATATTTTGGTCTAGAGATGTAACCTTTAATGAAAAATTCATGTATAAGAATTAGTTTCAAAAATAGGAACAAGAACAAAAAGAGTACACAATATTAGATGATATTATGGATGGAAAAGTATTTAATGATTCAGTTCAGGAACCTTCTACACAAGGACCCCAAACTCCTATGGTAAGAAGGTCTTATAGGGTAATAATAACACCTAAACATTTTTCTCTTCTTTTGAGTTATTTATTACTCACTAATAATGGTAAACCAGAGTGTTATGATGAAGCAATATAAGTAGATGCTAGGATGAAGTGGGAATAAGCCATGGATTAAGAGCATAAATCTCTCAAGGAGAACCAAACATGGCATTTGGTAAGGCTACCCAAGGGAAATATTGCATTACCAAACAAGTGGATCTTCATAATAAAAGAAGAGGCTAGAGGGAGAAAAAGTTACAAGGCCAGGATGGTGGTCAAGGGATTTTCACAAAAATTAGGTATTGATTTTGATGAGATTTGTTCTCCAATTGTTAAAATGACTTTTATTAATAATATTCTTGGTTTAGTTATAGTTGAGGATTTGCACTTAGAATAGTTAGATGTGAAAAGTGCTTTTCTTCATGTTGATTTGGATGAAAAATTATATATGAAGTAGTCATAGGGATATGAGGTCAAAGGGAAGGATAACTATGTGTATAGACTAAAGAAGAGCTTGTATGGCCTGAAACAAGCTACATGGAAATGGTATAATAAATTTTATTATTTTATGTTGGAACAAGAATATCAAAGGTGTAGTTCTAACCATTGTGTGGTTCCTTTATTATGCTATGCTTGTATATGGATGAAGTGTTAGTTTCAAGAAAGAACATACAACATATTCATATGCTTAAGAAATAACTTAGTGACTCCTTTTCTATGAAGGATTTGGTTGCTTCAAATAAAATACTTGGTATGAGGATTACTCATGATAGAAAGGAGAGGAACCTAATTTTATCCCAATCAGAGTATGTGAAGAAAGTCTTGGAAAGGTTTATCATGTTGGATGTTAAATATGTTGGTACTCCTTTGGTAAGCCACTTTAGATTATCAAATGAGCAATGTTGCAAGATGGAAGATGAAAAGGTTAGTATGTCCAAGTTACCTTACTCATCCATAGTTAGCAGCTTGATGTATGCCATGGTTTATACTAGGCCAGATATTGCCCAAGTAGTGGGACCTATGAGTAGGTATATGAGTTATCTAGGTTATGAGCATTGCCAGGTAATGAAATGGATTCTTTGATAATTAAGAGGAACCATTGCTTTTATATTATGTTTTGGTGGATTAGATACCACTTTTTATGGTTATGTGGACTTGGATATGGTAGGGGATATTGATAGTAGGAGTATGATAGGTTATATAATTACTATTAGAGATATATCAGTTAGTTAGATTTATAAGATATATAAGATCATCACTTTACCAACCATAGAGGTAGAGTATGTTGCTACATAGAGGCTAAAGAACTTCACTTTCCACTCAAGGATGAAACACATTCATGTAAATTATCACTTCCTCAGGACAGCTTTAGAGGAAAACTTGGTGAAGATGGAGAAGATTCATACTTGCTAGAAACCTACAGATATGATGACCAAGGTGGTTAAATTGGACAAGATGAGACTATGTTCAAATTTGGTTAGCCTTAGTGGTCATGGAGTAGTGATAGATTAATTTTAGTAGAAACAATCTCCAAGTGGGAGATTTTTGAGTGTGGAGCCCTTTAGGGTTATCACATGACCATAGGAATAAATCTTTGGGGGTTTAATTTTCATGTTCTCCACATGCGAGTGGAATAGTCCTTGTATTCCTAATTTCTATGTATTCCATATTTTGTGGAATTAGTTTTTAGTTATTTATTTCCATATGACTTCCTCTTTAATTTGAAGTGGATCTATTTTCCTTATTTTTAGGAAGGTTGGTTATTTCTTAGAATATGTTATACCTTCTTTATTAGTTTTAGTTGGTTGAAATCACATGTTTTTGGGAAGATGTGCCCTTAGAAGGTGGAGAGTTAAATATGGCATGTTCCTCCTCCGGATAGCTTTTAGATAAGCTTGCTGAGGTGGAAGAGGGTTATCACATGTTGGATAATGGCTATCTTAGATAAGCATTGCACATTTCTCTTCCTTTTATGGATTTTCTTCATTGTACTATATATACAGGGTGTGGTTTGGCCTTTAGAGGTTGATGGTTTATTTTTAGGGTGTGGCTTTGAGGATCAGAGTCAAAGTGTAGGTGTTTTGCAAAGTGCAGGTGTTCATTATAGGGTATAGTTTAGTAAATTGTGAGATACAACATTGTGTAGGTATAGGTAAAAGTACAAATATTTATGCAGCACTTTCTATAGGATATTTTTCTATGTTTGTGAGATTTCATTATAATCTTGTTTTAGATTACTATTTTATTTGAGAACTTTCACTGGTGGATGTAGCCCACATTGGGTAAACCACGTTAGATATATGTTATCTATGTTATTATCTTGATCTCATTTATGATTTCATATTAATGGTGAATTAAGGAATGTTTCCATGATGCATGTTATTACATAGCTTTAGATCTACTTTATGGTAATAGTAGATCTAGATTTAAGTGTTATTATTCATAATAACTATCCTCTACCTGTTGTAGATAGTGCTTAATGTTCTTAAGGGAGACTTAGAATATTATTTTATTACACCATTATAGAAACAAAATTCAACATAAATCCTAAAAATAGAACTAAAATGTTATAGATTTAGTGGGGTTTTCAATTCATTTAATTTTGTCAGGCACTTATTTGGTTGTTCCAAGTCAGTTCTCAACTTGTTATAACTAGGCACAAATATAGAAAAATTTTGTATTGCTCAACATTTATCATTCAACTACACCAACATCAATCCACATAAAGTATAAACCTTATACACCCACCTAAAGTGTAGAAGAGAAAGAATCAGGGTCCACATTAGGATAGTTATGCCATGGCATAACTCATTCTTCATAGGACTTGGTCATTACAACAATGGCATTGGTAGGTTCATTGGTACAAGCCATTTTAGGAGGAGTCTGACTATCTATAAGTGCAAATCCTATTTGGGGAAATCATTTTAGTCATAGAGGTGAAATCCTCTATTAGGTTGGTTTTCAAATCTCAAGGGCACAAGCCTTTGTGTTACTAAGCTAAGCATCATTTAGGCACTTTGATAAGTCAAGGGGATTGCTTTATAAAAATGTTTCAAGCTTAGGCTATCACTCTCACAAGGGCATCAAAGCTTGAGCACATGACTTCTCCTATACATTGGCTAATTTAAATATTCTATGGATGTCATCACTTACACAAGGATTCTATTAATGGGATGAACCAAAAGCTTCATAGAACTTAGTGTTCATATACTAAAACTAACCATTATAAATATTGTAAACCTTGCACAATAAATTTGAAATCAAAGAACATAAATATAACTACATAAGCTAGATAAATACTCATTTAATTTCAATGTCATTCTTCATTAAACAAGATTCAAAGAAATAAAGTACATATCAATGGAATAGAGCCCATGCTCATCTAAAACTACTAATGACCTAGAGGCTCACAGGTGAGCTTGGGAACTATAATGTGGATCCTCAAAGATATCTATGATAAAAATTATATAAATGGAATACATGATTATATATCCAAATTTAATTCTTCAAATAGTTGTTACCTCAATTTTCATCCCTATTCTCACTAGATCAAACTTAGCTTTATAGAAGATAGGAGCATCTTCATGCTAGGGAGAAGGGTGCACACTGGGTGCTGAGTTGGATCCTTGGTTGATCATTCTACTAGCTCCATCACCTTTTTCCCTTTGTACTATGGTCACCATATGCATGCACTCAAGAATATTCCTTAAAAAACTAGGCACCAAGTAACTACTCACTAGTTATGTTAGGTCTGCGATGATTCCTCTAAGTATCACAAAAGGTGAAAAAATAGTAATCATACCAAATGATTGCCTCATGATGAGATATTTGTTGAATTGATGTGGATCCATACTTATATGAATTAGGGGCACAAAAAAACACATCATCATCTCCCCTTAAGAACTTTGAATTTATTAGTGACTACTAGAAATAGCAAATCGCACCTAATTCTTATCTTAGATATTCAAAACTAGCCTTTAGAAGAGGCTTAGTTAAGATATCTATAATATTATCCTTGGTAGACATAGATTTAATATTAACGCTTTGTCCACTCACTTGTTCTCTTAATAAATTATACTTGATAGGAATATGTTTGGTTATTGAATACAAGACAAGATTCATTGAAACACTTATGACACTAGTATTATCAAAAAGAATAGAAATAGGGACATCACACTCTACCTTGTAGTCTCTCAAGGTTTGTTTCATCCACAAAACTTGAGTACAACATGAGGTTGTTACAATATACTCAGCTTTAAAAATATATAAATCTACTAAATTTTATTTCTTACTTAACCATGACACTAGACACTTACATAAGAAGGATCCTCCAATAGTGCTATTTATGACATTTAGAATCCCATCCCAATCTACATCTATATAGGCTACTAGATCAAACTTTTTACTCCTTGGGTACCATAAACCATATTTCAAAGCTCCTTTGAGATACCTAAGTATCCTCATGAATTCTTGTAGGTGAATTTACTTAGGATGTTATTAGAATATTCCCATAAGACCTACTACTTACATGATATCTAGTCTAGAGATAGTACTGTGTAACAAACTCCCAATTATGAATCTATATTTTATCTAATTAACCCTTGAGGATTCATCCTCTATTCTTATCTTTTATCTTGTAACCATAGGTGTACTTATATAATTACAATATTCTATTTAAAAATTATTTAACATCTCTTTTATATACTTGATATTAGTTCCACCAAAGATAATATCATCCACATAGACTAAAATTATCAATTTATGATCATTTTTAGTTTTGACATATAGGTTATTATCTACAAATCCTCTCTTGAACCCTTGGTCCAAAAATTACTTATCAAGTCTAGCATACCAAGCTCTAAGGGCTTATTTTAAACTATAAAGAGCCTTCTTCAACCTATAGACATTATCCTTGCTATCATTAAATAGGAAACCCTTAAGTTGTTCTATTTATACGTATTATTCTAAGTTCCCATTTAAGAAGGTTGACTTAACATCCATCTGGTATATCTTGAATCTTTGAAACCTATATAGACAATAAACATCCTAATGGCCTCTAACCTTGATATAGGAGCAAAATTTTATTCAAAGTCCACTCCTTCTATTTGAGCATATCCTTTACACACAAGTCTATATTTGTTTCTAGTGACCTCTCCAATATCATTCAATTTATTCTCAAAAACCCATTGTTTACCAATTATGTTTTTATCTTTGGGTCTAGGTACTAACTCCCAAGTTTCATTCTTCTCAATTTTATTTATATCCTCACTCATTATATCTAACCAAAAATTATATTCACTTGCTTCTATATAATTTTTAGGTTCAAATTTTAAAAGTAAGGCAATATCACTCACCTTTATTTTCCTTGTTTGTATACTTGCACTTTTGTTTTCAATGATCTAAGATTAAATATGATCCTTTTGAATTTGTTTAAAAGTAAATTTTGAGTCCTTTCTTTCCTCACTCTCTTCTCAATCCTCATATATATCTATATCTCCTTCATCATTTTTTGACTAACAATATGGATTCTTTGTCTCATCAACCTTTACATTTATGGTCTCCACTATCTTTGTCAACCTTTTTTTATAACATCTATAGCATCACTTACTGATAAAATATCTTAAGAAGAAACCTTCATCATATCTTGAATCAAACTTGCCTAGGTCCTCATCATCTCTCTTAATATAGAATTTACTCCCAAAAACCTTGAAATGTTAAATACTTATAGGTCTACCATTCCATAATTCATATGGAGTCTTATCACCATTAATCCTAATCTAGCCTCTATTCAAAGTGTAAATTGTAGCACTCATAGATTCTCTCCAATAACCATCTGATAGTTTGGACTCATTCAACATGGTCCTTGTCATCTCTTGGACTATTCTATTCTTTCTCTCAACCACTCCATTATGATGAGGTGTTCTAGTAGTTGAGAACTATCTTTTTATTCCATTAACCTCACAAAACTAATCAAACTCATTTGACCAAAACTTTCCTCCTTTGTCAAACCTAAAACACTTGATCTTCAAATTCATTTCATTTTCAACCAAATCTTTGAAGGTTTTAAACTTGCCTAGAGATTTTGACTTCTCCTTTAAGAATGTTATTCAAGTCATTATTTTGAAATCATCTAAAGCAACATGAAGTAGTTCTATCCTTGAATAATTTGAATCCTTGTAGATCCACACAGATTAGTATGGATTATTTCTAAAGGTCTAATAGTGTAATATTCTTTAGACTTGAATCTTCTCCTAGTTTTCTTACCATGCTAATATGCCTTGAAAAGAGCATCTACAAATTTATAGATTTTGGGCATATTATTCATAGTCCCTTAGAGTTGATCTTGACTAGATTGTCAAAGTTCATATGACCTAACCTCCTATACCATAGCCAACTCTCATCTATCTTGCTCATGAAGTATTTATCTTTTGTGATATCATTTAGTACATAGAGATTTTTTTTAGTTCTCTTGGCTTTGGTAATCAATCTTCCCAATTTATCTCTTATTATCTCACATCATTTTTCATGAAATGTTAGAGTATGCACTTGGATGCACATTTGACTCATACTCAACAATTTTTTTTTCAATCCATCTACATATAACACATTTTCTATTTTGTTCTTCCTATTGTCCAAGCTCAAATCACTTTTCCCAACTATGTTAGCAAATGTGTTATCCCTAAACCTTCCGGAACTAGTGGAATTCTTCTTCAAAGTGATGCATTTACTTTTATCTCCTGTCATGTGACTTGAGAATCCACTATCTATGTACCATTTCAAATCTTCATCTTGAGTGTGAAAAATAGTCTAGGCTATCATAGATTCTTCTCCTCTATCTTTCTGCTTATTTTATATAGGTTTTACTTTCTTGATCCATTCTTTAGTGTCATTACTTTATGACTTCTCAGCATGACTACTTTTCTTGATATATTTTATATTATACGCTCTTGTAATATGTCCTCTTTGGTTATAGTTGTAACATATAATTATGCTTCTTAATCTAAATTTAACAAAATTATGTCCAAATTTACCACAAGAGAAATAATAACCCATGAAGGAGTTCACATACTATGATTATTTGACCTTGTTTGTCTTTTGATGAAGATATGATGAAACATTATTGCCTTTAAAATCTCTTGATAAAGAAAGGACCTTATTGACTTATTGATGCTTGACATAAAATTTGGT
The DNA here is from genome assembly GCA_037957365.1 of Torreya grandis. Classification (NCBI taxonomy): domain Eukaryota; kingdom Viridiplantae; phylum Streptophyta; class Pinopsida; order Cupressales; family Taxaceae; genus Torreya; species Torreya grandis. The sequence goes on from JARHVA010004711.1 coordinate 318,867, forward strand.
AGCTTATGCATAGGTATTGATTCTATCAATTTCATCACTCCTTGACTAATCAATGTCCTTTAGAGTCTAACATTTCTTGAACTGCTTTTATTCTTATATGAATCCAATACCTCTCATGCCATGAAAGGATCTTTGACTATCCATGATATTTTTAAGCTTTTCATTACTTTCCTCAAACTTCTGGTAAGTCCTTAACTTGATAGCATCTTTCTCAATTTATGCCTCTAAAGTCTTTATTTTAAATCTAAGTTTTTAGTACATTATTCCATTTGATCTTTCTCTTTTGAAAAACATTCATAAGTTATTTTACTAACTTTGGGTATATTCTCATGGCAATCATAGAAAACACTTTCATTTCCAAGATTCATATATATGCTCCAAAGATATCCCTTAGACTATTAGGTCTGCTCAAGGGATAAAGCTTTGATATCAATTTTTATAGATATATTAACTAAGAGGGGGGGTGAATTAGTGTTAAAACTTTTATTTCATTTTTATATATCATTCAATTATCAATCAAATGGATCTAAAGATATATTAAAGCATAAACAATTAATCATATGAACAAGAAGTGAAAGCACAACACATGAGCACAATATTTATGTGGGAAACACTCTAGGGGAAGAAAAATAACTCATACACAACTTTTAATATTATCCTATAATCAATGAATCATATTTTTAGTGAGGCATGAACCCCACATGGAACATCAACCCCTCACTATTTAAGCACCAACTCAAATAGTAATTTTAGCAAGCTTCAACTTGTAAGGAGGTTCCACCCCAAAAAACCAAAAAACAACTCAAATACCTAAAATATATGATGAAACTTGGACACCTATTACTTACTCAACTAAATATGACCTCCTCTATTTTCTATTCTCATAATTCATTCTCTCTCAATAGCCTATTAGGCCTTCTCACTCAATTAACCCTCTCCTTGGTAGAATTAGGTTAAATAACATTTCTCAACACTTTTAGAAACATAATTAGATAATCATAACATATTTAACTTATTTATATAATGATATTTAATCCCTTTACCTATTATACAAAACTCGATATCTTTCTCTCAATAGCTCAATACTCTAACTATTCAAAATAGGCTTATTAGGCCTTGACTTTATACTTGATTATTTCTCATGCCAATATTCGTAGGCCAAGGATCTTACCATAATTTTGATATGATTTAAATAGATCACTAAACACACTTCACAAGTGAAACAAACATTTCATTGGTCAGTCATTACCCTTAAGGGCTAAAATGACTATTAGGCTTAATAGAGACCTAATGCAATTAGGCCTTCCCTAAGTGTTTCACGTAAATTTTTCTTTATTTTCTTAGAATAATGTTGTAAAACTTGAACTAAAGGTGAGGTTATTAGAACCTATATTTGGTTTAAGTTCCATGATCTAGATAGTTATAGATACTCCTCTTTGGCTTGGGAGGAATGCCCTATAAATAAGAAAGTACTAAAGAAAAGGTTGATTAATTAGATATTAGTGTGGACTATCTAGCAAGCTATATCTAAGAAGTGTAAGCTTCTTTGGAGGTTGTCAATCCACACATTTAAATAATCAAGTTTTGAAAAGGAAAGATAAATTACTTACATGAATGACAGAAGGTATTGAAATCAAATACAATAAGTGCTTGAAAGAGATGAAATCAAATAATTATATAAATAAATGATTGAATATCAATGATAAATAAATTAGGTATGGTTTAAAAAATAGAGTGATGATCTTTGATCAGGAAAAAATTTATAAAGTGGTATTTGGTTGGGGTTTGATAGATGAAAATAACTTATTATTGAAAGTATCACATCATGACCATTGGCAGTTGGGTGAGATCATTGGTAGTTAGGGTGACCATCAACAATTAATTAACTATTGGTGGTTAGGATAGACCATCAATGATCAAGGTGACCATAGATAGTTACTATGGGTTTTGGTCTGGTTTAAGAGGCTGGTTGATGATGTTGTAGAATAAATTCTAGAAGGTGGGATAAAAGATAAAATAGAGAAACCAATTACTAAATTTGATAAAAGGTAGATACTTAGCTGATTGGTTTGGAGAATGTGGAGGTAATTGGATAAAAAATTTGTTGGTGAAGTCTAGATAAATCTTGATAGAGTAATGATTTCTTGGCTATGATTGATGAATTATGGCACTTTAGATCTTTGACTTGGTTGCTAGAAGAATACCTGTAAAACAGTTTATAATATAAGAAGCTCTAATAATTGCTAATGATACTTGATAATTATTTCCCTTTTGGTGTTTGATTTTTCTTGACTTGGATCCCTTTCATCTCATCTTCCACTCTTTTTATAGAAGGAAGGGAGAGATGAAATAATAGGTTTAATAAGAGGTTTAATAGGGTGTTTAAATTTTAGCTTTAGCATGTATTGATTTACACATAGATTAGATAATGTAAATATAAAAAATCAAACTATAGTTAGCTAGATTTAACCCTTAAGGTAGTTAAAAAGATGACCATTATCAGTTAGGTCAAATCATCCATGGTTAGGGTTGATTATCAATGGTTGATAGGTTAAAGGGTAGAATGATCAAAGCTTAGTGATTTTACCTTAGGTTTGGTGGTTGAGGTTTGTCAAATGGTCCTAAGGGGGTCCAAGAGTGGTCTATGGCTTAGTTTGACATCTAGAACCTCTATATTTCCCCCTTTTTATTATGCAATTTGTATCATCAAGCTAGAAAATAAAAATATATTATAGGTTGAAGGTTTGATACCCCAAGTATGGGAGGAGGTATTCCCCCTCAAACTAAGAATTTATGAGGTGAAATGAAGTTGGGTGCAGGTTTGATAAGTGGATAAGTAGATGATAAAATTAGTGATAAGTTGGGCATTAAAGCACAAATATATGCACAAAGTATGACTAAGTGTGATAGCCAAGATCGTACATTGACTAGGGTACCATGGTTGAAGTAGTCAGATAAAAATAAGGTCAAAAATAGAAGGATCAGTGCAAAGTGGACCACATGACTGTATTTAGGCATGGTAATTGGGTTACACTTTATAAATGCAAGTCTCTTAGATAAGGTCAGTGTTATTATAGGTATCCAAGATAGGAAGTGATCTCAAAAAGCCAAAAAATGGGTCAGTACATAAAAGGTAGTACAAATTCAAATCAAAAATAGTCATGGAAATTTAGTTAGTGAAATCAAAAATATCAAAGAAAGGTTATCACAAAATATGTGGAAGTTAGGATAAAATGACCATGATGAGGTTACATGGTTGGTGGTCAAGGTGGTGGATATTGTAATCTCCATTAGTAAGTAGTTAGATTGGTTTTGGTGATGAAATTTTATTGGAAAAGGCGTGGGTAGGAGGATAAACCCTAAATTAATTGACCATCAATAGTTAGGGTCAACCTTTGGTAGTCACCCTGATCATTGATGGATAGACATCAAACCTAAAAGGGTGATGATAAAAAGGCTACCATGTGTTCATTATGTTCATTTGGATTTTATACCTTCGACAACTAGCTTGACCTGAGAAAGAAAATGGTGGTAGTTTGATAGTGTTGGTTGAGTGATTGAGTGAGGTATTTGTTGACTCAATCGATTGATCAAGGATGTAGAAGGGATGAGGGAGAGTGTGAGGTTAGTCGGTGGCTCCTAAGGTACCTTCATGATGGTGATTTAGGAATGAGGTAGGGTTTGTCATTAAATTGATAGGTTAGATTAAATTTTGCAAATGATTATTTTTTTGAATTCATTTATTGTTTAGTTATGGGTGGGTTTTGACCTAGGACTAAGGTTATTGATAGTGTTTCTGGTTTTGGAGTTGAACTTAGCAGTTTAGAGTCAAATTGGCAAGGGTAGGATAGATATGGGAGGGTAGAGTAAATATTAGAAAAGTTTGTTTTAGCTATTTATGGTGTTTGATAGGTAGTTTTAAGAGGTAGGGTTTGGGTTTATCATCAATGGTCACTACATAGTTGAGGTTAGTATAACCTAGATTTGGTTTATGCTTTGTAATCTAGATGGTTGTAGATACTCATCTTTGGATTGGAAGGAATGACCTACAGATAAAAAATTACTAAAGAAATGGTTGATTAGTTATCAGTAGGGTGGACTATCTATCAAACTAGATCCAAAAATCATAAGCTTCCTTAGAGGCTATCAATCCACACTTTTAAACAATCAAGTTATAAAAATGAGAGAAAAATTACTTACATAAATAACAAAAGGTATTAAAATCAAATATAAGAAGTGATTAAAAGAGATGAATTTTACTAATTATAGCAATAAATGATTGAATATTAATTATTAATAAACTAGGTATGGTTTAAAAAATAGAGTGATGATCTGTGCTCAGGTAGAAAGTCAGAAAGTGGGATTTGGTTGAGGTTTGATAGGTGAAAATAGCTTTCTATTGAAATTGTCACACAATGACCATCGATATTTGGGTGAGACCTTTGATAGTTAGGGTGACTGTCAGTAGTTAGGTAACCATCAGTGGTTAGGATAAAAAGTCAGTGATCAGGGTGACCATTAATAGTTACTATGGGTTTTGGTATGGTTTAATAGGCTGGTTGATGAGGTTTTAGAATGGATTCTAGAAGGTGGGATGGAAGATAAAATATAGAAACCCATTACTAAATGTGATTAAAAAAAAAGATAATTAGCTCATTGGTCTAAATAATGTGGATGTAATTAGATAAAAAACTTATTGGTGGAGTCTACAACAATCTTATTTGAGTAATGGTGTCTTGGTTGATGAATTATGACACTTTAGATATTTGACTTGGTTGCTAGAATAATACCTACAAAATAAGTTCTTATACAAGAATTTCTAATAATTTTTTATGATATATGAGAATTTTTTCCCTTTTGGTTTTTGATTACTCTTGACCCATGGTCCCTTTCACCTCCTCCCCTCTCTTTTTATAGATGGAAGGGAGAGATGGAACAATAGGTTCAACAAGAGGTTTAACAGGGTGTCTAAATTTAGCTTTAACAAACATTGATTCACACATAGATTAGATAAGCTAAATATAAAAAATCAAGATGTAGTTAGTTTGAGTTAACCCTTATGATAGTTAAAAGGATGACCATCGGTGGTTAGGCCTAACCATTTATGGTTAAGTGTTGACCATCGGTGGTCATAATGTTAAAGGGTAGGAGGGTTAAATTTTAGTAATTTTACCTTAGGTTTGGTGGTTGAGGTCTATCAAGTGGTCTCAAGGGGGTCTAAGAGTGGTCTAGGATTAATTTGGCATCTAGAAATATTGTGTGTAGTTTTCTAGTGTCCACATTTCACCCCTTTTTGCTATGTAATTTGTATCAATAATCTAAAAAATAAAAAGAGATTACGAGTTGAAGGTTAGATGCCCTAAGTATGGGAGGAGGTGTTCCCTCTCAAATTGAGAATTGATGAGGTGAAATGGATTCAAGTGTGGCTTTGATAAGTGGATAATTGGATGACAAAATTAGTGATAGGTTAGGCACTAAAGTGCAAACATGTGCATAAAGTGCAAGTAAGTGTGATAGCCAAGATCATACATTGACTAGGTTTCCATGGTTGAAGTAGTCAAGTAAAATAAGGATTGCACTAGAAGGATAAGTAATAAGTAGACCACGTGACTGTATTTAGGCATGGTATTTGGGTTAAAATTGTAAATGGAAGTCTCTTAGATAAGGTTAGTGTTCTTTTAGGTATCAAATGTAAGAAGTGATTAGGGGAAGACACAAAATGGGTCAGTGCGTAAAAGGTATCACAAATTCAAAATGTTGAGTCATGTCAATTTAGTTGGTGTTATCAAAAAAACCAAAGCAAGGTCAACATAAAACGTGCAAAAGTTAGGAAAAAATAACCATGATGAGGTTGCATGGTTGGTACTCAATGTGGCAAAAAATTTAATCTCCATTGGTAAGTAGTTAGATTGGTTTTGGTGATGAAAGTTTGTTTGAAAAGGTATGGGTAGGATGCTAAAACCCTAAATTAATTGACACTTGATGGTTAGGGTTGACCATCAATGATCACCCTAAACATTATCAATTAGACATCAACCCTAAAAAGGTAGTGGTAAAAAGACCACTATGGGTTCATTATATTCATTTGGCCTTTATACCTCTGACAACTAGTTTATGACTTGAGTGAGAAAATGGTGGTATTTTGATAGAGTTGGCTAAGTGATTGATTAAGGTATTTATTTATTTGACTAAGTGATCAAGGATATAGAGGGGATGAGGGAGTTCATAAGGTTTGGCAATAGATTTTAGGGTACCTCCATGATGGAAGTCAAGGAATGAGGTAGGGTTTGTCATTGAATTTATAGCTTAGATTCAAATTGGCTAATAAATGTTTTATTAAATTTGTTTTTTGTTTATTTATGGGTGGGTTTTGACCTAGGCTAGGGTTTTTTATAGTGTTTTTGGTTTTAGAGTTGAATTTGGTAGTTTAGAGTCAAATTGGTAAGGGTAGGGTAGATAAGGAAGGGTAGAGTGAAGATTAGGCAAGTTTGTTTTAGCTTTTTGTAGTGTTTGGTAGGTAGTTTTAGGGGGTAGAGTTTGGTTTTATCACCGATGGTCACTACATAGTTGAGGTTAGTAGAACCTAGATTTGGTTTGCACTCTATGATTTAGACAGTTGTAAATACTCCTCTTTAGCTTGGGAAGAATGAACTAGAGATAAGAAAGCATTAAAAAAATGGTTGATTGGTTAGATAGTAGGGTGGAGTGCCTAACAAACTAGATCCAATAAATGCAAGCTTCTTTGGAGGCTATAAATCCACACTTTTAAACAATAAAATTTTAAAAATGAGAGATAAATTACTTGCATAAATAACAAAAGGTACTAAAATAAAATATAGTAAGTGCTTGAAAGAGATGAATTTAACTAATTATAGAAATAAATTATGGAATATTAATTCCAAATAAATTAGATATGGTTCAAAAAATAGAGTGATGAGATGTGCTTAGAAAAAAATTCAAAAAGTGAGATTTAGTTGGGGTTTGATAGGTGAAAATAGCTTGCTATTGAAATTATCACATAGTGACCATTAGTAGTTGGGAGAGACCTTTGATGGTTAGGGTCACCATCAAAGTTTGGCTAACCATCAAGAGTTAGGATAGACCATCAATGGTCAAGGTGACTATTAGTGGTTATTATGGGTTTTGGTCTGATTCAAGATGCTGGTTGATGAAGTTGTAAAATGGATTCTAAAAGGTGGGATGGAAGATAAAATAGAGAAACTAATTATTGAATTTGATAAAAGCTATATAATTAGCTCATTGGTCTAAATAATGTGGAGGTATTTGGCTAAAAAACTTGTTAGTGGAGTCTAGATCAATCATGATAGAATAATGATGTCTTGGCTGATGAATTACATAACTACAAATATTTGACTTGGTTACTAGAAGAATACCAACAAAAGAGTTCTGATATAATAAGCTCTGATAATTATTTCCCTTTTAGTGGTTGATTACTCTTGACCCCTAGTCCCTTTCACCTCCTCCTCCTCTCTTTTTATAAAGGGAAGGGAAAGATGGAATAATAGGTTCAAAAAGAGGTTTAATTAGGTGTCTAAATTTAACTTTAGCATGCATTGATTTACACATGGATCAGACAAGCTAAATATAAAAATCATGTTGTAGTTAGTTGGAGTTAACCTTTAAGGTGGTTAAAATGATTACCATTAATGGTTTGGCCTAACTGATGGTGGTTAAGGGTCGACCATTAGTGGTTGATAGGTTAAAGGGTAGAATGGTCAAATTTTATTAATTTTACCTTAGGTTTGGAAATTAATGTTTATCAAGTGGTCCTAAGGGGGTCTAAGAATGATTTAGGGGTTAGTTCAACATCTATAACTCATGTGTGGTTTTTTAGTGTTTACATTTTACCCCTTTTTGTTATGCAGTTTGTATCAATAAACTATAAAACAAAAATAGATTGCAGGTCAAAATTTAGATTCCCCAAGTATGGGAGGAGGTGTTCCCCCTCAAACTAGGAATTGATGAGGTGAAATGGATTTAGGTGAAAGTTTGATAAGTGGATAAGTGAATGATAAAATTGGTGACAGGTTGGTCACTAAAGTGTAAACACATGCACAAAGTGTGACTAAGTTGGATAGCCAAGATCATGAATTGACTAGGTTTTCATGGTTGAAGTAGTTAGGTAAAAATAAGGTTAACACTAGAAGGACACGTGATAAGTAGATCACATGACTATATTTAGGTGTGGTGGTTAGGTTACACTTATAAATGTAAGTCTCCTAAACAAGGTTAGTATTCCCATAGATATCTAAGGTAGGAGGTAATATTAGGAAGACATAAAATGGGTTGGTGCACAAAAGGTAGCACAAATTCAAAATGTTCAGTCATGGAAATTTAGTTAGTGTGGTCAAAAAGACTAAAGCAAGGTCATCAAAAAACATGTGGAAGTTAGGCCAAAATGATCATGATGAGGATATATGGTTGGTGGTCAAGGTGGTAGAGAAGGTAATCTCCATTGGTAAGTAGTTGGATTGGTTTTGGTGATGAAAGTGTGTTTGAAAAGGTGTGGGTATGAGGTTAAAACCCTAAATTAATATACTATTGACAATCAGGGTTGACCGTCAGTGGCCACCTTGACTTTTGGCACTTGGACATTAGCCCTAAAAGGGTGATGATAAAAATTTTTGTCTTGGGTTCATTATGTTCATTTGGCCTTTATACCTTTGATGACTAGCTTGTGACTTGAGCAATAAAATAGTGGAGGTTTGATAGTGTTGGTTGAGTGATTGAGTGAGGTATTTATTAATTTAACCAAGTGATAGAGGATGTAGAGGGGATGAGGGAGATCATGAGGTTAGGTGATATCTCCTAAAATACCTCCATGATGGTGGTTAAGGAATGAGGTAGTGGTTTTCATTGAATTTATAGGTTAGATTAAAATTGGCAAATGAATTTCTTGTTCAATTCATTTATTATTTAGTTGTGGGTGGGTATTGACCTAGGGCTAGGATTGTTGATAGTGTTTTTGGTTTTGGTGTTGAATTTGGTAGGTTAGATTCAAAATAGCAAGGGTAGGGTAGATAGGGGAGGGTAGAGTGAAGAAATAGTAGGCAAGTTTGTTTTATCTATTTATGTTTTTTGGTAGGTAGTTTTAGGGGTTAGGGTTTGGGTTTATCATTAGTAGTCATTACATAGTGACCATCAGTGGTTGTTACTGGCATCACTAGTCATTGTCAACCATCGATGGTTAATAGGAAACCATTAATAGGTCACTTTTTGGTGACCATCGGTGGTTGGTCCATAATCATTGATGGTCAATGATAGGAATGGTTGACCATCGGTGGTTAATGAAATGTGGATGTGTTTAAAGTTAATAGTTGATAGGAAATAGTTTAATGTTAAATTTAAGTTTAAGGGGTGAGGTTAAGGTTAATGTGTATAGGTCAAAAGGTAATTGTTAAGGTCAAAGAGTAATAGTTGAGGTCAAAATAATGTTGTTAGATAAGTTAGAAGGGTGTGGTTAAGTAAGGAATAGGTGAATTAGGTATACTAGGGTAGATTAGGTTTAAAGGTGAAGGGTAAATTTTTGAAGATAAGCCATAGGTATAGATCATATTAGGAAAATTTTAGGAGTTGAATAGATTAGAATAAGAGGTAGGTGTAAGAGGTAGAGTTCTTAGGCAAAAATATGTTAGTAAACTAAGGTTTTTGTTATTGAACCTTATACGTATGATAACATATATAGATGAGGGATAGAGTGCCCTAGATATCAGATGAGATTCAATGATGGATGATCAATGTTGATTGGGAGCATATGGAGGACATGGGCCTTAGAGGAATAAGGTAATAATATTATGGACCTCAATATGTAGTGATGTTAATGGAACTCATTAAGAGATGGGATCTTTCCACTAAAAAAATCATAATTTTGATAGGTGAGTTGATGATGTTACCTAAGGACATCTATAGGATTGTATGGCTACCCATATGGGGTGAGCTGATCTACCACATTGAGAGTGAAGAGAGAAATGAGTAGATAGAGCTCTTGTATGGAGATGACCATGAGTATGTGAGGTGGCACTCAGGGGCTTTCAATTACACATTGTTGTACCAAAGGGATAGGGATGTGAGGTGATTATTCACTATGATGATGATAATGGTCACCTATTATGATTTACCAAATTTGAGCAGTGGGAGGTTTCCATACTTATTGTTGGGGGTGTTGGTTGAGATGTTTTTGGGTTTCATAGTGTTTTCATGGGCCGCTATGCTATTATTTTATATTTAGTGAGATTTTTGGATTATGTGCTCAAAAGAGATATAGGATCACTATGAGATTTATTCTTCATTGATAGGTGTATGAGCACATCTAGGTATTGAGACCTATGGGGCTTTCATGGAAGGGTTTTATGTAGATGAATTTTAGGGTTAGATACATGAGGTGGAGATGTGATTATTCCCTATTAGGACCTAGAGGAGTGTCATATGATATATACTAGTATAGGGACTGACTAGATGTTTTAGTTGTGGGAGACATGATTTGGAGACCATATGTTAGGTTTCTAAGATGGTAACATTATGTGAGACATGTTATATCTCTTTAGAGATATAGATGGATCTAAGATAGGTGATATTAAGAGATAGAGATCATTCCATTTGATAAGGTATGGAGGTATTTCAACCTTATTCAAGATATCCTTAATGTGTTTTTGAGGTATAGGAAGGAGGATGTAGAGTTTCCATTGCCTACTCCACAACCAGTACATGAGTTCTTTAATCATGAATAGTTACATATGAGGATAGATATAGATGATACAAGTATTATAGATGGTTATATTACATGTTACTAGCCACACTATGTTATGGCTAACTTTATAAGTGATGATGGTGGTTGGAGGACATGGATGTTGATGTAAGGGGAGATGGTTAGCAGGCTCAAATTTAGGGGGTTACCCTAGATATATAGGTATGATCATTTATAGGTACTACGCATGAGCAGCTCTGGCCATAACTTAGGCATCTTTGGAAGCAGTATAGTCATCCTTAGTAATAACACAGGGTTAGGTGAATACTCTTATAGGAGAAAGAGATCAGGCTAGAGATTAGCTAGCCATGGTTACATAGGAGAGAGATTATCTTTGGTAGGCAAGAGGAGGAGTACCAGTAGCTATGAGACCATCAAGGACTATTGTGATGAAAAAATATGTAGAGATAGTTGAGGAGATATGGTATTATGAGGCCTTAGTCTTTAGGCATTTAATAGATGAGCCTTGATGGGGCAAGTATAGAGAAGGTATGATTGAAGGGGCTGACACAGTGACACTAAGTGAGTAGATTACATCTACAGGTGGATAGGTAGGTACAAGAGGGTAGTATCTAGGAGTTAATAGTACCCCAAGGGATTATATTTGTTATGAGACACTATATTTTTGATGTACCATATTATATTGACACCAACCTATGAGTCAATGTAGTGAGATGTATAGGTATTTTGAGAGATATGTACATGATTGTATAAATGATCAGTATTTTTATGTATATAGATATGATCATGGTTTGTGATTTATTTCTCATGGTTATGATGTTTGTGTTACTTATTTATGATATGAAATTCATATGGTTATATTCATGATGGTTTATATAGACTCACCTAGGTAGGCATGTGATGTTATGACTCTTTTAATTTATGTTTGTGATGACATTGATATTGATAGACATTGTTTATGTGATTATGATGTTTATGAAGGTGATCATTGACTTCATGTGCAAGATGATCATGTTTATGATATTGGTATGATTATGGTTATGGCTATTGGTTATTCTTGGGTGGACATGGTTATGATGTGATTATTATTATGGTTATGGATGATTATGATGATAGTGATGATTATGTTCATGCTAAAATTATGTGATTCTTCATCTAGATTTGGACATGTGGTGGATAATCATGTGTGAATGACTCATTTATTTGTGATGTATGATTAAACTCTGGTAGATGTGATAGATGGTTAGTTGATGTGATTGATCACTAGATGATGTTATGATTAGGCTCATGATAATGGTTTATGGATTTGATGTTACTTGATCATGGTTCTTTATGATTATGTTAATGATGTTGGTTTTGTTTATGATTTTTTTATCATTGTGGCTATTTGATTAGAAACCATAGTATAATCTTAAAAACACATAGAGTAAGCCTGATAACAAAACTAAATGTGAGAAAGATTGGATAATCAAGAGACACACATTGTAACAAATGTATAAACAATAATGAGAGAATAAAAAGAAGACTCGATGCTTCTTCTTTGGAAAAGACTAAAACAAACTAACATTATATCAGTTTAAGGAACATAATCCCTTTAAATGCTTTTCATGTTAGTTTAAAAAGTATCTTAATCATATATTATCAAGTAACCTCAAAATCCCTTGTCTATAGAGTTTATAAATGGGAAATGGATGATGGTGGAACCTTCTTTTGAGACTAACATTCCTCTTCTATAGGTAACCAAAGAGCTAGCATAAATAAGTCCATGTCATATAATGTGTAGATTGATTGATGTGGGAAGTCTACTTATGAAAGCCGATTGTGAATTCTAGATTATATTTATATTTTCAAATTTTGATAATGGGTATTTTGATCTTTTGTTATTGTTTGGAAAGGTCAAGGAAGCTGATCAATGTGAGAAGCTTCTAAGAAATTGATATGTTTTTTAAAAGTGTTTTACTCAACCATCCTTCAAGGGAGTGGTCGAAGTTTGTGTGCTTTGTTTAAGGCTATTGATAGTTGTCCTTCAAGGGAGAAATATCCCTTATATTGAGTAATTTTGATATGTTTGTCCATATATCCTTTAAGGGAGTAGTCTACAAATGGTAAGAATGACCCCTAATTTTCATTTGATGACTTTTTTTATTTTTATTTTTATTTTTTTTCTCTTGATGACAAATACTTGCTTATATAAGGTTAGAAGTTGACCTTTATGAAGGAAATACTAAAATCACAAAAGGTTAGTGATTGGTGGAAGAGGTTTAAGAGAAAATGACCATGGGAATCCATCCTTAAAGGGATGAAAAATACCATGAGAAATATGCCATGGGTAGATCCATGGTATCCATGTTAAAAATTAATTGAAGACTATAATGGATAATCACATGATTCAGTTGTAATTAGTTATCCTTAAAATAAGGAAATGAATGTGGGTGAAGATAAGGGATGATCTTAAGTTAGACATAAAGGTGAGTTCACTCAGGTTTAACAAAAGAAAAGATGCATATGAGAATTTTTGAGGGGCTTAGGTTCCATTTTCACTTCAATGGAGGACAAATGGTAAGATCCCGATCCATACTTGTGCATTACAATATAAGGTCCAAGATGATTGAAAGAAAACTTGTCTCACTTGATTTTCTCCATATTAGTGACATGTTATTTTTCCTTTGGGATAAGGCCTCTAATATTTAATTCTCTACTTCAAGGTGTTTGTTATAGGCATGCTTGATTTGTTTTTGATAGATATAAAGGTGGGTAACTGTGGCTAAATGATGCTCATCAAGTAGCTCAGGTTAGGCTAAACATTCTTGATGATAAACACTATTAGAGATGAGATATTATAGGGATATGTGAAGAGAGGGAATTTGGACTTTGAGAGGAAAGATAGCCTTTGATCCAAACACAAGGGAGAAAGGGGAAGCACTTGTATGGGTTTGATGGATAGTACTATATTCTCATAAGGTGAAGGGGATGCGTAAATGCCAATCCTAACTAGATGCATTAACCATTTTAGTTAGCATTTTATTAAGAATTTTTTTAGAGGCTTCTACCCATCCATTATCTTGTAGATGATAGGGAGATGATAAACTTAAATTGATATCTAATTCATCACAAATATATTGGACTTGTTATTTTTGAAAGATTCTTTATTGAAGGTGACAATTTTATGAGAAACCCCAGAACAATAGATTATGTGATGGTTGATAAACTCAATAATTATTTTTATTTTATTAAGATAAGAGGAATAAACTCTACCCATTTGGTAAAATATTTTTTCTTAGTGATGATAGAATGATGTCATTGTGAAGAATGGGGGTTAATTTCATCAATAAGATCTAAACCCCATTATGAGAAGGGCTAAAAATCTTTGGATACTTGAAGACTATGGCTAGGTGCATGATGTAAATTAGCATGTTATTGACATTTGACACACCTTTTCACATAATCAAAAAAAAATTATTTAAGGGTGGGATAATAATAGCCAAGGTGAATGATGTGTTTAGCGATGTCTAGGCCATTAAAGTATCCCCCATAGTTCCATCATGTATTTCCCTGATAGCCTCAGTGGCTTTGTGACTATGTAGGCAAAAAAAGAGGAGACCATCAAAGCTAAATTTATAAATAATTTCCCCTAGTATTGTATAATTTGAGGTGCTTTGAATAAACTCTCTTTGATCATTCCTAAAAAAATCAAAAGGAATGATGGCAAGGTTGAGGTAATCAAAGGTTTATTGATACCAAAGGTTAGGTTAGATATCCTCCACATTGAAAATGGTAGAATAGACTAATTTGACATAAGATGGCTAGGTAAGTCAATGGATAATGATAGATAACTTAGAGTTAGAGGGTGTAGATGGGATCTGAGAAGTGAGGGAAATCATCATATTGACAAACTTGTTTGTAGATCGTAAAGTGGTTTAGATATGATAGTTTTCAAATGATGTTAAGAGTACGTCAACTAATTATTTATACTATTTCAAAACATCATTATTGAATTGATAATACCCATTGATTTGATTGACCATGAGTTAAGAGTCACCAAAAATGTTGATCATTTTGACTCCCAAGGCTAACATAGTTTGGAGGCCTATCATTAGGGCTTCATACTCATCCATATTGTTGGTACATTTAAAATCTATCTTGAAGGATAAAGGAATAGGTTCACCATGAAAGGTGATAAGGATGATGTTGGATCCCCCACCATGTTTACACTTTGTTCCATTAAAGAACATGGTCACTTGATAGGTGAAGTTTTCTTGAGAGAGGGTTATGATGGACTCATCTGGAAACTCAAGAGGAGGAGGTCAATTGTCTAATAATGGTGATTTAGCCAATTTATTAGCAATGACTTTCCCTTTAATTGACTTCTACCAAAAAAAATCAATGTTAAACTTAGCTAAAATCATGAGCCACTTGGCCATACATTGGTTTTGGCATGGATTGACATGCATATAATTGAGTGGGTTAGTATTGGTTATGACATATATCTTGTGGTTGAGAAGGTAGTGGTGAATTTTGGTGGCCATGAAGACCAAGGCTAGGTAAATTTTCTCAGTATGGATATACTAAGTCTTGTACTCTACAAGCATATGGATAATGTAGTAGATGGCTTGCTCTTTATGTTTCTCATCTTGATGAGCCATTATTAACCTTAAGGAGTGTTCAATGGAAAAAATATAAAGGTAAAAAGGTTGATCTTCCTTTGGAGGAATGAGGATGGGTGGATATAGAAGGTACTCTTTAAGTGAATCAAAGGCCTTCTGATAGTCATTGTTCCATTTTAAATATATGTCCTTCTTTAGAAGGTGGTGGAAAGGTTGGCATCAATTTAAGAGATGAGAGATAAAGTGATGAATGGATTTGAACTTCCCTTGCAAGATATAGAGTTACTTGAGGTGGGTGGGAGGAGGAATGTCAAGGATTACTTTGATTTTAGTAGAATAAACTTTGATTCCCTAAAGGGAGATGATAAGTCCAAGGAGCTTTCCTAACAAGACCCTAAAGATACATTTATTGAGATTAAAGTGAATATGATAATAGATGAGTCACTCAAAAATAATCTTAATAATGACCAGATGATCTTTATGACATTTTGATTTCCCAAGAAGGTTATTGACATAGTATTTTATGATTTTGTGAATAAGGTCATGGAAGACGTAGGTCATGGCACTTTGGTAGGTTTCACCAACATTATTTACTCTAAATGGAATGACCCTATGGCAAAAGGTTCCCAATTGGGTGATAAAGGTAGTTTTGTATTGATATTGAGGGGAAATTAGGATTTGATTGTAGCCCAATAATACATCCATAAGATATAACATCTCATGGTTAATTTTAAGATCAACAAGCTGGTCAATGCTTGGTAAAGGAAAGTCATCCTTTGGGCAAGCAAGGTTAAGGTCATGAAATTCCACATAATTAAAAAGTCCCCCTATGGCTTTGGTGATAGGTATAATGTTTGATACCCATTGGGGATAGTCAATCAATTGAATGAAATTGATGGATAGGACATGTTGAAGCTCTTCTTTGATGAAAAGGGAATCATGGTTGGTGAATATATTTTTGGTAGCAATGGAGGGATTTATTCCTATCATGTCACTATAAGACCAAGAAAATACTATTATATGGTCTTGAAGGAAGGAGGGGAAGTCCCAAATCTCCTCAAAATTTAGCAATTGGCTAATTTTGACAATGTGTAGGTTATTTAGAGTGTCCAAGTTGATATCCCTGGTGGATTTGTTCAACATGGTTAAAGTCTCAAGGGGAGAGATTTGTGGATAGAGGAATATTTTTCACCAAGATAGGTGAGAATGGAATCATCATCCTGACACTGAATGATATTAATCATAAAAAATTCATCTATTACCATCTCAAGGTGAGTTAGAGGAATGGTTATGATTTTCCCATACTTTTGATAAGTTAGGGGCTCAAGGTTGATCATGTTGATGAAAATTTTTCTAGGGGGGATAATGTTGGAATCCTCAATTGTTAATGGTGGAGTGGATGGTGAGGATAGGATTTCCTCATCAATGGCAGTAATGGGAGGTGGGTTGGTTTGTTGTTTAGGTCACATGAAATTGAGGCCATGGTTTTCATGAGGCTTTTAGGTTTTGATTGGAAAAAAATCATGTTACCCATGTTCATACCAACCTAAACCAAATCCCTTCCAATCATACCTATAAACATATGTCTAGGCTAACTCTGGTTTATCTAGATAGGAGAAACTATAGGTGAATGGTCAAGGTGAAAAAGAGGTGGTGGAAGCGTTAAGGGGTTTATCAAGTCCTACATAGATTAAAGTGGTTTGACAAGTTTAGGGCACAATAAGAAAAATGGTTCCCATATTGGGTTCATAACTATGTTGTTGGTCAATATTCCCATACTCTTGAGGAGTAGGAAAAACATTTAGTGTCAAAAGGTGATACTCCCCCCAAAAAATACATTGGAAGGTTGATTCCAAAGGGTCTTGTTATCATCAAATTGTCCACCTTAGGATACTCTATGAATAACTTGAAATTTGATATAACATTAAATCATCTCTTAGGTTTTGGGGGAACCTATACGAGAGATGAGTCTCTATATTTTAAGGGTTAGCTCCTTAGATATGACTTGACGTGCTTATGCTATTAAAATTTTGTATTATGGGTGAAAAGGGAGAGAAAGATACATAAATCAAACCTAAACTAGGAGGTGATACACCAAGAGTTGCTTCCATTCATACACATGGAATTTTCATAATGAACTAAGACAACCAAACTAGCCTCAACACCATTATTGGATCTCCCTAGAATTAGTGTTTCTCATGAAGGTAAATAACAACTAAAAATTTAAGGGAAGTGGAGGACAGGTTAGATATGACACTACCAAACTCATACACACTTCAAGAGTATATTGAAGTAGCATACACTTCATGAAACCTATTAGGAGAGAAGTCATTTGCAGTAACACATTCAAGGATTACATGAAAATAAGATGAACTCAATCTATACTTGACATTCAATATGGATCACTTCAACATGTAGTGCAAATGGGCTTAGAGTATAACCAACTTGCTTCTCATTAGGTTAAGTACAAATAAAGGTACAATTTTGGCAAGGATTCACCATATCAAGAGTTGGAATCCCTTACAATGGCCAAAATGGCTCAATTTATAGAACTTGGAAAGAGAGAAGAAAAAGAAGTCCAAGAGACACAAGGACATGTTTCCAAAGGTGGAAACTAGTTACAATGCATGTAGGTGAAGTGTAAGAGGAGTTAAAAACTAATTTTCATAGGTTTTTATTCAAAATAAACATCCTCTTCCAAAATTGGCATAGCATCTCTTCAAACACCCTCCATGAAACTGCCTTCATCAATGGCTTTCATTGGGCATTCCAAAGCTGACTAGGGGCAAGTGTCTATTTTGCACTAATAAGAGGAAGTTACAAAGAATCATTTACCTAAATTTTAAGTTTTCCAAATCATTTATATTTTAATACACAAGAAGAATCATCATATATCACTATGATCACTCCTTTTTAGACCTTTCTTGACACTTGGCCTTAACATCTCCTTATTCTCCCTAATTGATAAATATCAGGGGTCTTAAGACACATGTTAGGACACCTCATATGCTCAGCTCCATCCAAAACACCTTAGAAGACCTTCAAATTTGATTTGCCACTCATTCCACTATGTGATCACTTTTCTTATTCTAGACTGGTTGAAGTGAGAATCCTATTAGAGACACTTAGGATAATTTTTGATATTTTTAAATGACATGGATAGTTAACACAAGTCCCAATATATCCTCTCAAGTGATTATCATCCTTTGATCATCTCAAAAACCTTCAAAAAAAAAGAAATTATCAAAGGAACTGGTCCCCTGCTCCATCCATATGGATTACATACAATATGACTCCATGGATTTGATCCTCATGGAGTTTCCAATAACTTTCCTTCAAGTTTTAGGGTCAAATTCTTCCATTTTCTAGCACTCCAAATGGTTTTGAGCTCCCTTATGAATTATGTGAGGCCTATGAAAGTAATGAAGCTCTACTGATAGAGTCCATAGTTATACTAATGGATTCCATAGTTCTATTATAGGATCCTTTAAATATACTAATGGATTTTATAGTTTTATTGTAGGAGTCTAAATTTGGACTGATGGAGTCCATACTTTTTTTTATGGCTTCAACATCTCTCCACTAGGCTTAGTGGATTTGGATCCTCTTTCATGGATTTATCATGCTTGGGATTTTTATAACACCTTAAAATCCTTAATTCATGTTTTTCCATGCTTATCCAATCTTTCCCCAACTTGTGTTCATATCCACTTTAACCCTAACCTTCAATTTCCATCCTTTTCTCTCTTTTACAAGTTTTGAGCCTTAAAAGTGGCCTATCTCTGAGACAAAATAGAGAGTATCAGCCCTTCTTGTTTATGCAAAGTGAATACTTGGAAGGATTCAAAAGATCTTATTGACCATCTTTACCAAACTATTTTGTCTGGATCCATGGTTAGGGGGTCTGACCATCTCAATCTCCTCAAAAAGGGGGTAAAAAACCCTATTTTTATGCATTATTTCTCAAACCTCCTCATGAATGCTCCTTAAAAGCTACCTACATTCCTCCAAGATTTATATAAATATTATCCACTCTCATTTAAATCTCATGGAACTTTGGAAACCATTAAAAACTTTGTTTGTTAGTGAAAACTTATGTTTACCCCTTGAGCTAAGGGTTTTCTTAACTTGCCTATATGAACTGAGTCCATTTTGGCAAGAGAGAAAGGTCTTTTAGTAGCTTTAGAGTGTCTTGGGAATATAATTACATTTATTTTATGCTATGGAATCATGTTACATTGTTTTTAATCCTCCTTTTCTTCCTAGGAAATCAAACTTATATCTTTCCCTTTTCCAAACTAGGACCCTGCCTATAGGTAACAATGAATAGGGGTGTTTTTTTTTAGGATATCTCTCTTTGGGGATTTCATTAGAGCATGAATGGTCTCTTATATCTTCCTCTACTCTCTCCTTATGCTAATTTTTTTCATTCTCTGATCTAGCATCCTAACACTCTAAGGCTTCTAATTGTTCACTGTCAACTGAGACTGAGACACCCTTAAGACCTTATTTATAGGTGATTTTACGAGTTTTAGCCTTTGTGGTTTTTTTATTATTATTTAAGTTACACATTCATGAAATCAATACTATGTCATTTATTCATTTTTAATACAAGGTCAAAACATCACTTTTGCCTCACGGTCTACTAGTCTTACTATAGATACCACTTCCCAGGCCTGTGTATGGGTAGAGGGGAGTGTGTGGGGAGTCACCACACCAAGATCCATTTTCTCTTAATAAATATTGTTTTACAAGCATCACTTAGATAAATTTTAATGTTTCACCTTGATTTATTTTTCTAAGATTGATTTCATGACTTACAAGTTCACCTTTTCATCACTCTTTTTATAGGTTTCACTATCAAAATTTAGTGATTTTGAGGGAACTTTTGAGTGTCGAAAATACCACCCTCCATTATTAATTCTTCCTTAAAAATTTTTATGGCCATTATCTTATGATAGGAATACAAGATCATTCTAGGTAAACACCTTAGGGGCTCATATAGACATGTTTTATTATATCCCAAAAAACCTCTTAGGCCTCTGTTTGTAACTATTAAGGATTGAGAAACCAAGATAGTCTTCATCCTCATTGAGTGTATTTAATATCCTCTTGACCATTCCTTACCTTAAAAAATCCTATCAATATTATCATCCATAATCAAGGTTTCCAAATAGGGTCTCATCACACCTCCACATATACCACCGTGACATCAGTAGGGGTCTGTAGATGAAGGTTTTATTATCATCAAATTATGCACCCCAAGACATTATATGAATCTCCTCTAATTTTATACAACATTTAATCATATCTCAAGTTGTGGATGAACTTATAAGAGAGAAGAGTCTCTAAGATTGAAAGGGCTAGCTCCCTAGATATTACTTGATGTGTTTATGCTACTCTAACTACCTATTATGGGTAAAAAGGGAGAGAAGATGCATAAAACAAACATACACTAAGAGGTGATACACTAATATTTTCTTCCATTCATACACTTAAGATTTTAATAATGGACTAAAACACTCAAACTAGCCTCACACCATCAATCAAGTTCCCTAGCATTAGTGTTTTCTCATGAAGACAAATAACTACTCAACAAATGAATGCAAGTGAAAGGAAGGTTAGATATGACACTACCAAACTTATAAAAACTTCAAGGGTATATTTTAGTAAGGCTAGATATGTCTATTTTATTACACTTAATGTAACCTATTAGGAGATAAGTCATTTACAACCACACATTCAAGTATTGCATGAAAACAAGATGAATTTAATCTATACTTGTCCTTCAAGATGGATCACTTTAAACACATAGTTAAAATAGACTTAGAGTATAACCAACTTGATTCTCATTATCTTAAGTGAAAATAAAGGTATAATTTTGGCAAGCCTTCACCATACCAAAAGTGGGAATCCTAAACAATGGCTAAAAAGGCCTAATTTATAGAACTTGGAAGGAGAGATAGAAAGAAGAAGTTGAAACGACATAAGGAAATGTGTCACCAAGTTAAAATCAATTACAATTTCATGTAGAGGATATTTTTGGAAATATATGCTAGGTTATGAGATAAACTTGTCAAAATATATCATAAGGAAGGTGAAAAGTGGCACAAAACTACAAGTTTTGCATAAGAAACTACCTACTTGAGTTGCCTTCCAAAACTCCTATTTTATCTAAAAAAAATGAATTCTGATGGTTTTATAGGATAGGAGGGGTTACAATAAACCTCATCCATGCATTGGTTTGGTCTCTGATCATTCCTATTGTTGTGGACATGAAAAATCATTTCAAGCAATTTTAAAAGGCCTCTTTTCCATGCATCTTCTCCACTTAGAATTAAAAACTCATCAAATATAAAAAATTATCCATGAAAAATATGGAATGACACATTTAAAATACTCCCAAATCATCATTTTCAATAAAAATCCTTTAAAAGGCTTCCCTAATTTCTTTTCACCACTTTTCCAAATGTTCACTAGTTTGGCTCACTAGGCTAGCTAAAAGTGAAGGCCTAGTTGTGGAACTTAGATGATGTTTCATGAAATTATATGAATTTTTGGATTTATCTCAAGAGTAAATATTTATTCCAAATTTGGTTTCATCTCCTAATTATTTCTCTAGCTTTCACACCACTCAAAATGGCTAAAACAAGCCTTATTTTCCTCTGGTATGTATAATTCTAAAAAATAAAAACATATGTGTGGAATACTCTAAGAGTCCCCTATCATCTCCATATGTTTTAATAGCCATACATTTTCATTTTTATGCTCAAAATTATCTACCTCTCCAATTGGGTTCCAACAAGGGTTTAATGAAGGTTTTGAGAGGACTGGACTCTTAACCTTTGTTCATAGCCATTTCATGTTAAACCTCCCTCAAAATTATAATGAATTCTCCTCAAGGACCTTACATAACTCTCCTAAATTTATCAATATCCCATGCATTATTTCATGAAAGTTGTGAGTGATGGAAGTTGACCTTCGAGCTCCATTTTTTGCATTCTATGAGGGGTTTGGTCCATTCCCAACCAAAATGGCTTCTTGATGAGTTCCTTTGCCAAATGAGAATTGTATCACCTCTTTATATGCCCCAATAACATGTTAAAGATAGTATCATATCTCACTAAGAGATATAAACATAAATGGATCCTTCTTAGGATTAGGCCTAAACCTTATGCAAGGAGTCTGCTTGTAACCTTGTGTTAAAAAACAACTCTTTATTGATGATTTATTTCTTATGACATCTCAAAAAACTCAAATATTCTTTGAAACAAATGTAAAAATAATTATAGGACTTTCATAAATCTATAACTAAGGATGACACTCTATTTTGGCTCTTGTTCTTGAATTTGCCCATGGGGTTGGAATGAAACCCTCCTTGTATATGACGTCCTCTTTGCCCCCAAAGATTATATCAAGTATTTTTATATTTCCATGGATTTACTCCAGATTATCCAATCATTTATTGGTATTTTATTAGCTCTGGTTCATGATTTGACCTCTTTTCCTCAAAATTATCCCCTTGTGCAAGGCAAATGTGACACTGCTCTAAGATAAAATAGAGAGGGTTTACCTAGATAGATAATCAAATAAAATAATCTTGGATTGTAAAATTGTTCCCAATGGTTATTCCTACCAAATTTTATCTTCCCATTCCAAGAAAAATGTCCTTGACTTGCCCAATTTCAAGACTAAACTTTTTAGGATGGATTGAGTGCAGGGGTGTTGAATGTTGACAGAATTTTACTTGTTTGGAGGGTTTTTTTTACTATATGCTCATTTAAATATGTTAATATAATCATCATAACAATATATAATTCCTCTTGATAATATTTCCATTATTTTTATTCCCCCAACCTTTTCTATACTCCTATAAATATAAGATTAAGCTTAGTTGTTTGACTGAGACAATTGGTCCTTCACACTTGTTATAGGTGTTGATGGATATATATGCACTTGGAAATGATAAAAAATGTTCCTTTATGTCATTTTAATTTTTTTATGCTAATATATACCCATATAGTATCTTTTTAGCATAAATGGAACCCCGTTTCTCACTCACTGCCCATACCCTATTTGACTATGTTCCTTCCTAGACCTGTAGATGATTGGGAGTGTTTGAAACCTATTTGATGATTCATTATATATCCATAAAGGTATTAGAATTGAAAAAACACCCTTTATCTTTCACTCACCTTGAAAACTCAAATCAAGGTCAAAACCTCAATCTTTTGCCTCACATCCACTCGGA
Organism: Torreya grandis; assembly: GCA_037957365.1. Classification (NCBI taxonomy): domain Eukaryota; kingdom Viridiplantae; phylum Streptophyta; class Pinopsida; order Cupressales; family Taxaceae; genus Torreya; species Torreya grandis. The sequence goes on from JARHVA010004711.1 coordinate 342,448, forward strand.
TTGAGACAGTCTCAGGACCCTACCTATAAGTGATTATGGAGTGTGTTTGAGTAGTTGATAAGAAAATGAAGAAAGATCATATCCTATAGGTGAGTTTATATAACCCAAATTTTATTTTATATCAGCTTGAAAGACTTAGGAACTTGTGCAAGTGGCCCCAAGCTCCTTATTCTTAATTTGTGGCCTATAGGTGGTCTTGGTTGTAGGTGACTATCACAGTCAAGCATGTAAGTGGGGTTTTAGGGTGACTTGGGTAATATAAGAAATATTTAGGTCCTTATCCTTATTATTTTAGTTATTAATAAGTCTAATAACATTTATTTTCTCTTAGATCCATTTTAATCAAATGAAAACCCAACTAATTTATAACCTCTACCCTCACTGTACCCTCTATCCCTTGTTGTACGGATAGGGTATGACCTCCAAAGGACATTTAAAATGCCACCCAATTGTTCATAAAACAAAGTGCTCATAACTAATTGGTATGACCATTGATATTTTTTCCTCAACTTTGAAAAGTCTTATCACTTTCACACATATTTCAAACATCAAATTTCTCTTGGAATCCTGTAGATAGCACTGCTTACTTTTAGTACATTTTAGCCATTTTGGGGGAGCTCAAAACCTATCTTCCACTTATCATTTTATCTTAAAATTTTTGGATATCCTTATTTAGTATAGGTAATATATCTCTGCCCAATTTTAAGACTAAAATACTCTTATATGTGTACTTTAAGAGGCCTAAAAAAACCCCTCGGGCCTTTATTTGATCATTTTAGAGAAAGAAGGCCTAAAACACAATCCAACTACCAATTTGATGTTTTTCCAACTTTCTTGTCAAATAAGATCATCAATAGGTTTGTATAGGCATTCTCTATGGAAAGGAACCTAAAATAGATTGATCATCCCATTGGAAAACCTCTAGAATAGCTATCTATGGCATCAACTATAAATGGCATTCTCCTTTCACAAGCATAATTGAGACCTTTCTCCAAATTTCCTAGTTTGTATCATATATGTGCCTTTTCCCAACACTTAAATACACATTAAGAGTACCAAAAGGTTAATTACCATGTCAAAACTTCAAACTCACACTTGTGACATTAGCAAGCTCCTCTATATGGAGTTTTGACTGTTGCACATAGGTAGGAAGATGAAGAAGCAAGATTTTGCAAGGGCAAGACTCTCTAAACACTACAAAAGTGCTTGTTAGCCCTTCCATATAACCTAAACTTTAGGAGAATCATATAAACAAAATCAAATCACTTTTCTCAATGTGGAGAGTCATTTATAAAGCAACTAGATGACTATTTGTGCAGACTTTGACATTTTGCATGAATGAACAAGCCTAAAAATGCTTTTCTTGGACACTTGAACTCTCCAAAGCTAAAAGGACCATGAGAATGTATTTTAAAGTATGGAGAAACTTGAATTTCTTTTAAAGTATGGGTAAACTCCTAAAATAACCAAATAAATCAATCCAAAGTAATATAAATTGAAATAGATTCAAAAGAGACCCCCTCTTCAATGTAAACTCTCAAAAAGTTGCTTGAGGTGTTGATGATTGTTCATAGAGGAGAATTCACCAAATTGAAACTTCTTATTATGTATGTGAGGTAGACTTATATCCCTATCCACCCCAAAAATAACTTCCTCCAACTCTAAATGTATAGCTTATAGTGAGCACTTGAAACTGAGCCTTCTTTGTATGCCAAGAGGAGAAAATGAGCAAATCAGTTGCAAAAGAGATTTTTTGCATTCTCCTTGAATAAAAAACATGAAAATGAGTGTGATAAGGTGAATATTTTCTCTTCTCACATTCCCAAAAGCTCCTAATTTTGAGGGAAAACTACCATCCACTAAAGATAACTACTTCTTGCCTAGAAAATGATAGTCCCTAACATGAACCTGACATGATCCATGTTGAAACTCATTTGGGTGTCAAATTTTTATTTCATGTAAATCATTAAAAGTCATTAAATTGGTCAAAATGTGACCAAAAGGCCTCTTCTTGCATATGAAATAAGGTAAAAGATAATTTAATGACTTGTAAATCACTTAAAACATGTTAAAATCCATATTAGAACATTTTCAACATAACTTGACTCTTTGAATACCTTTGACCATGGTTAACCAACCTTTGACTCAAGTTGACTAGCTTAGTGCATAAGGGGTGGACTTCAACAAATACTAGAGAGGGGATTAATAAGATAATGGACTAACATAACACCTTATAAGACCTATGGGAATCTTCTAAAAAGTTTAAAATAGTAGGGTTTGGCCCAAATTTGATTTGGGGTCAAATTTGTCAACATTCTTAGCAATTACCAGGGGTGGCATGCTTATTATGCCTAATACTAGTTGCTTTACACCTCCATTGGGCACATAGTCATGCATATGGATACTCTAACTAACTTGAACAAACCTTTGAATCAAAGAACATTAGTTGGTTGACCCACACACACAAAATAAAAGACACACACACTAAACAAAGGAAAGTAAAGCACACAACAATAGTGAAAACACACAAGACACACATGTGCATAAGCACTTAGGAAACATAAGACAAACTAAAACAAACATACTCAAACTAAACACACACCATCTTGAAAGAATCTCTCCCTCTTGAATCAAAGGGAAAGTCTAAAACTCTTCTTGACTCATAGAATGAATGTATACTTGAGATATGTTTCCATTTGAACATTGGCATGGAGGCCTTCATTTTTCTCATGGTGTTGGCCAATATCCTTGGCATGGAGTTCAATGTAGATAAGATAAATTAAAATAAATCACCTATAAAGATGAATTTTTCTTGCACTTCCACTACCTCAGCTTTTTCATAAGAATCTTTAGTTGCTACATGATCCAATGATGTTTCATCAAATCATGTTTTGTGGTTCCCCATGATGTCTTGAAAATGTACAAGTGGTTTGTCAGCTACAAGTTCTTCAAGCTCATCAAGGAGCTTAGTGTAATCTTCCCAATCTTGATCATTGTCTCTCATGGAGACTTCTTGCTCTATCTTCTCATATACTTTGCCTTCAACCTTGTAAATTTCTTCAAGATTTTGTAGAAACTTAATTTTTTATAGCCATTATTATTTTTCATCTTTCATATCAAGGATCACCTCTTCCTCATGAACTTCTTCTTCAAACACCTCATCTTGATCTTTGGTCATATTGCCCACTCCAATTTTATCCGCATCCTTCTTATGAGTAGTTGTAACTTCATTTGAGTCTTATTTATCTTGGTTCAAGAAGGGTAAGTTATGCTTGATAGCCCTAAGTGAATTTCCAATGATAAATTATTCTTCATCCTAATTTGTTTCATCCTCTTGCTTTGTTGTAAACTAAATTTGTTCCTATTTTGATTCTTCACTTAAAATAGGTTCTTCTTCAAGGAGAGATGGGTTAGGAGGGTAAAAAATGGATGGATGAAATGATTAAGGGATGTAAGGTGTATTAAGAGGCTCATGAATGGATATGGGATATATATAAATCTCTTGAAATGACTCTTTGATAATAATAAGACCTTGTTGGGTTGAGGGCACATCACTTTCTTCATCAGCTACCTCATGATTTTCATCATCTTCTTGGACTTATCCTCTAACCTCTTCCTTTCCCCAAGACTTCACATTTTGGCACCACGTTGGAAGCTTGGAACTAATAGGCTCTTTTGACGATTTAATAGGTTATTTTTCAAGGAGAGGGATGGTGGAAGAGATATATATAGGTCTATGGGTTGGGGATGAAGTATGGTGGTCATGGATGGGCATGGAGATGGGTGGAACCTCTTGAATGGGATCTTGAGGGAGAGGTAAGATAGGATGAGCAATAGGGAGAAGATCTTATTCATACAAGATTTCATCATTTTCTTGAGACTCTTTATAGCTTTTTAGAGGTTATTTTATAGGTGAAACATATTCCATGGCCTCTTGGGTTTCCCATCTCTCTAGCCTATCAATCTACCATTGAAAATCTTTTCTTGCCATGGACAATCCATCACTAATGGTATATTGATTCTCCTCTTCAACATATCCCCACATGTCCATCAACAACCCAACTAAAACCCTTAACCAATCCACAAGACCACCAAGATTTTCATCACAACACTTATCTAGCACACTCATATGTTTTTCCAATTCTAGAAACATTGGCATAATTGTCCACACATTTTGAGAATGAGAGGTGTAGTAATCTTGGATAAAGTGGGTAGTTTGTTGAACTTCTTCAAGCAAGGATTTTAGAGATTCATACTTTGCCTCCTAATTAATGGTGTTTATTGACTCATCATGACAAGGCTGAGAGGAATATGGATCATATGCTTGGTCAAAAATAACTTACTCATTTGGAAAGGGACTTGGTTGACCATAGGACTTCCATGACTCATAGGGAGGATGATATTATTGATAGGACTATTGAGAAGGGTAGAAAGGGTCATGAAAGGGTTGATAGGGAGGTTTATGGTAAGGATTATCCTCATAGCCATCCATATCAACTTCATAAGTCACATGAAAAGACAAGAATTGATCAAAATCTTCATCAATAGATATCTAGGCTTCTTACAACTAGAAATTCATTTGGAGTTTCCATTAGTGCTTGCTTGGATGCTTCCAAAAGCTAATGAGAGAGAAGACACACCAACAATCTTCCCACTATTTGGACCTTGTACCATTCGGCATGCCAAAACTATTGTCATCAAATTGTGTACCATAGGACATTATATGAAGCTCCTATAAGTTGATACAACATTGAATCATCTCTCAAGTTATGGGTGAACTTATAAGGGAGATGAGTCTTTAGGATTAAAAGGGTTATCTCCCTAGATATTTCCTGATGTGATTATGCTACTATAACTACCTACTATGGGTGAAAAGGGAGAGAAGATACTTAAATCAAACCTACACTAAGAGGTGATAAACCAAAAGTTTCTTCCATGCATACAATTAATATTTTTATAATGGACTAAGGCACTCAAACTAGCCTCACACCATTAATGGAGCTCCCTAGCATTAGTGTTTTCTCATGAAGGCAAATAAATACTCAAAAAATGAAGGCAAGTGAAAGAAGGTCAAATATGACACTACTAAACTCATACACACTTTAAGGATATATTTTATTAGTATACACTTCATGGAACCTATTAGGAGAGAAGTCATTTACAACCACACATTTAAGGATTACATGAAAACAAGATGAACTTAATCTATACTTGTCCTTCAAGATGGATCAATTTAAACACATTTTGAAAATAGACTTAGAGTATAACCAACATTCTTCTCATTATATTAAGCAAAAGTCAAGGTAAAATTTTGGTAGGGCTTCACCATACCAAAAGCTGGAATCCCAAAATATGGCCAAAAAGGCCCAATTTATAGAACTTGGTGTTGATGCAAGAAAATTACACCCGAGGCAAGGAGGTCAAACTCCTGCCTTTTCTCCACAACATGAAAACTCCTCTCTCACCTATGGGATGGTGAAGCAGGAGAGGAGAGTCTCTAGTTAAGGGCTAGCTCCCTTTGATGTATCATGGTTTGTCTCAGCAAGTACAAAATACAGGTATATACAGCTATATAAACTAGGGGGATGAAAAGGGAGAAGAAAATATAGGAAAAAAAATAGCCTACTCTAAAGAGGTGATACACCAAAAAAGAAATGACCTTCCCACAAAGAAGTGATACAATTTGTTTGTAAAAATTTGAATGAAGAGCCAAGCCCGGTGGGACCAATTGAGATAGGTTTTGTCCAAAGAATTGAAGAATTTTGGTGTGTTCTTCAGCTGACCAACCTTTAGAGGCTTCTACATCAGACACCAATAGCGACTCTAAGTTAAATCAATTGGTTACATAGTTCTAGTTCCATACCACCAATACAGCATCATGTGCATCAACAGTTTTGGCACGCCCAGTGGGACCATAAATTTTCAATGCAAATCTTTCTTTTCCAGAACCGTGCACATCAAAAGTTCTGGCATGCTTGGTGGGATACATTTTTTTTTAATGAAGTAAAGTTGCAGGATTGATGTTGGTCCTATTACAGGAGATTAAATTTTCCTTCAGCATCTGGCAACTTTGAGTTAAATCTACTGGTTAAGTAGCCTGGTGCCATCAGAAAGCATCCATTTCTTGTATGTATACTTCTTTTACACAAAATCATGGGTCTTGTTTTCCTTCATATGAACATAATCAAACTCAAAATATTCAGAGAATCCCCTGAAGCAGCTCTCCTAGTTGCACTACAATGAGAAGGGAGGTGGCCTTGGAATTGGAAATTAACACACTAGAAGAGTAGTACAGATATTAGCATGAGTTGATGTATGAAGAGGAGTGCTTTTTTAGGCAAGCACAAGCTATACAATCCATGAAGGAAGAGGAACCAAAATGGATAAATCCATCTTTTCAAGGCATCCAGCCTTGTGCACCCCTTCTTATCCTGAAGAAAACCCCCTTTTTTGCACCAAATCCATTTTATCAGATTGCACTCGCTCAATAAAGTGCATTAAATATAGCTACTCCCAATCTCGTGCCCCTAGCCTTCCAACACCAAATGGCATTAGAACATCATCTCATGGAGATGAACCTACTAAATTCCTTATATTGTGAATCTCCCATTGAGAAAAGTACCACCAGCCAGCACGTATCTCCTCCAATGCACCAATAGTGTTTTCCTTGCATTCCTCAGCCTCCCCAAGTTTTCCAGCATGATGTGCAAATTCTGAGTTGGAGGAAGGAATGCCAAGGACCAGCTCAGAGCTTTGAAGAGGATCATGCTGGTGACCTCCAAGAAAGACTCTTTCAAGACAACCTAGCCAAACAAATTGAAGATTTAGAGGCCAGGATGAAGCTACTCCTTGAAAGAGAGATAAATTTTCTAGACCTCATGGAGGAGCCTTAGGTCTTGTGGAAAACAAATTTGCTACCTGTTCACAGGGGCAAAATTCAAATTTCAAAATCCTGAATTGGGGGAAAATAGTGGAATCATGGGATAGCAAGGAAAAAGAGAAGCAAGGTTTTTCTCAAAACCTTGAAGACGCTGAAACTACTCCTACTAATGATTATGATGGTGACCTCCAGGAAAGGCATTTCCAAGAAGATCTAGCCAGGAGAATAGCAGAGTTGGAATCTAGAGAGAAATTCCTCAACCAATGTGTAATGGATGATTCAGACCAAATAACACTTTCTATGTTTGAACACACCCCACCTACACATTTCCAAGAGAGTTATTAGGGTGCACCTAATATTGATGAAGTGCTGACCAAGTGGAAGGAGGAGAATCGTTCGATTCTAGCTCAAGGGCTATCCCCTCTTCCAGATGTTTTCTCTACTTCATCCCTTCTCAAGATAGAACCTATTTTTCAAGAGGCAGGTGAGGAGAAAAAGATCCAATCTACAATCCTTCAAGAGGCTATCATGAGTGACAACGAAGAAGAAATCATCATTGATGCTCCTTGTGAATACCTTATCACTAGTGGAGAAGATGCAGGCCTTGCATATATGCAGATGTTCCAGCAATACGAGGAACAAATGCATGGTAAGATCTCTTCCCCTTAGTTTGATGAACTTCTTTATTGTTTTGATGAGGATGACTACATTGAATAACTCGAGAAAGAGGAAGATCAGGAGAATATTTTTGAAAATCTAGAGGTCCTGATTGGCAAAGAGGAAAAGGAGAGGTCTATTTTATTGGAGGAATGCCTTGAAGAAGTGAGCTTTAAATAGAGAGGTGAAGTTTTGTGGGATGAGCAATCATTTTGTGAGTCCATTTCAGACATCACTATAGTCACCCTTCTTCAAGAAGGCCAAAAGGAAGCAGAGGACGAGTCTGACAAAAAATTTAGCGAGGCAGAAGGGAACAAGTCAGACCATGATATATTACAGAAGGAATGTGCAAAGCAAAGGGCTTTTGGTGATGAGCCAGCAGCTATTGATTTCTTGTTGTGGAGCACCAATAGAAAAGATCAGCATTCAACAGGCCTCCATGGACAAGTAGAATATGTATATATCAGAGGCATGTTTGAATCTGATCCACCCAATTTCTAGCCAATTCAAGTGACAGGCAGGAAGAGTAAGTCACCAAATCTCATTTTCTTTTAGCTACTTGCCTACCACCATAAGTCTCCTCACCAGGAAGGGGACTTAAGAAATTTTCCTTTCAATCCAGGAGGGAGGCGAATATTTTTGGTTAGCTGTATATAATAGTTTGCTTTCAATTTCTTCTCCTGCTTTCCCTAAGTGCAATTTGCATAGTTAGTTGTTTTAGTCTTATGTGTTTCCCTTTGCGTGTGGGGTAAAGCTTCATGTTCAATTCTTGGATCTTTCAAGCTATTGTTAACTCTTTTATAGCTGCATCTGACTCTGCACCCAATGGATATTTAAAGGCAACTAGGTTATAAGCATGGCAAGTGTACTTCCCCTATGAGTCACCAATCTGTTGACTAATTTTTGCCCCTGGAAAAATAGTGGTCAACTTCTTCACATGTTGTTTAATGCCAGTCAATTTTAGGTTGCAGGGTCCATTTTCGAGTTCAACATGATTAAGTTCAAGACACGGTTCTTCAGCGTGGTTCATGGCCTGGTTCAATACAAAGTTCAATCTTAGTTTAACATGGAAAGTTCAATGCATATTGGTTCATCCGCTTTTGTCTCTTCTAAGAAATTGGCGCGCTCAATTAAACCCTTAAAGCATTGAACCTTTTTGGTTTAATGCTTGGTTCAAGGGTATGTCCTTGGCTGAAGGGGGCAGTCTTCAAAGTTCATTTCCCTAGTGGAGGGTTGGTGCAGGAAAGGATCTGGGTGAGTCAAAGAATTTGTCTAAGTTTATTCAAAATGTTTAAGTCTCGAATTCAGGGCATCAAAGCATAAGATTTAAGAAAAAATTGGATCCGTTTTAAAGTCCATTTGATTTTAAAATTGGTTAAGTCCCAAAAAAATTCAAAGATTTTAAAGCAAAGCCCACGGCTTATTAACCAAGGCAAAGGGTCAGGCGCACAAAAAAATACAAAGGCAGGCATTTCATTTAAAGCCCACGGCTTAACGTAAAGTAGAAAAGGAATTTTTGTGGACTTTTAGTCTGTGGGAAATGTTTGTAGATAAAAGTCTGTGGGTTATATAGCAAACAGCCAGGCAGAATTCCCGTGGACAATTTGTTTGTGGAAATTCAAATGGAGAGCTAAGCCCACACAAAGTCTGCAGGGCTTTCAAAAACCCAACAAAACAAAATCCCGTAGGAGCCATTCAAAGCCTGACAAAACATTAAAAATCCCAAAGAGTAGTTAAAGATCAAACCGTGATCGACGAAGGCATTCTACGCGATTGCCAATGGACCCGACGAAACACTAGACCAGTCAAAGGGCTGGAAGGAAGGTGCCGGGAAGTAATAAAGGGACCTAGAAGTAGCAAAGACATAGGCAGGCATGGAGACATAAAGAATAGGTCATGATGAAGAAAAGGAAGTGGTCAGGAGCTAGCAAAGCATGAGGACATCCTACGTGGATGTCAAGAAAACAAAAGAGATAGCCGGTTGTTTCAAAAAACATAAAAAATGCTAACCAAGAAGCACTAACCAATTGAAGTGACCAGCTAAGATGTTCACCCCCGGGGGCTCAATAGATTAGATAAGACAAAATGGGAAAAATTCAAGTGATAGGCATGGTTCTAGCAAGAGGATGATGCACCAATAGTATTTTCCCTCTTACCAATGAGATGCGATAGGCCACTTGCAAGCAAAGTGCCAAAATGAGTCTTCTTGTCTTTTTCTATATAACATTGTGAATTGGTCATTTGTAATCATCTTTTCACAGTTTTAGTCAGGCACAGCCCTACTAAAATTTCTACCTGGATTGAATAAAAGACAGTTTTTACCTCTATTTGGATAGATTTTGCAGAGTATGCCTTGAATGTTGGTCTGTGTCTAGTCATTGTTTCTTGATGCTCTCACAGCTTCAACACTAGCAAGCCTATTATCTACAAAGTGCCATTGTCTATTGTTGATAGGAGAAGAGTTCCATTTGGGGTGTAGAAATAGAGGAGGTCACTTATAGTATGTATTTCCCAGCATCTTGGTGAGTCCCTGATTCTTGTGTTTTCCATAAGAACCTTCCTATCATTTCCAGCAGCCTGGTCTTTCTGCAAAGTCTGAGTGTATGTATGTTGTTTTGTTTGATCCTGAGTGTGGAGGTGGGAAGGTCATTTCTTTTTTGGTGTATCACCTCTTTAGAGTAGGCTAGTTTTTTTCCAATATTTTCTTCTCCCTTTTCATCCCCCCCAGTTTATATAGCTATATATACCTGTATATACCTATATTTTGCACTTGCTGAGACAAACCATGATACATCAAAGGGAGCTATCCCTTAACTAGAGACTCTCCTCTCCTGCTTCACCATCCCATAGGTGAGAGAGGAGTTTCCATGTTGTGGAGAAAAGGTAGGAGTTCAACCTTCTTGCCCTGGGTGCAATTTTCTTACGTCAACACTTGGAAGGAGAGAGAGAAAGAAGAATTTGAAAATACATAAGGACATGTGTCACTAAGTGAAAATAAATAAAAATTTCATGTAGAAGAGAGGTGGGGTGATATATTTTATGTTAGGAGTTACACTTGTCAAAATAGATCACAAGGAACATGAAAAGTGGCACAAAACTACCATTTTTGCATAAGAAACTACCTACTTGAGTTGCCTTCCAAAACTCATATTTTCTCTTAAAAAAATGAAGTTTGATGGTTTTCAAAGATATCAAGAGTTACATGCAACCTCATCCATGAATAGATCTGGTCTCTGATCATTCATATTATTGTGAACATGTACAATCATCTCAAGCAATTTTAAAAGGCCTATTTTCCATGCACCTTCTCCACTTGGCATTCAAAACTCCTCAAACCTAAAAATTGATCCATTAAAAAGAGGTCATTACACCTTTAAAAGGCATCCCTAATTGCTTTTCACTACTTTTCCAAATGTTCACTAGTTTGGCTCATTAGACTGGCTAAAACTAAAGTCTTAGTTGGGGAATTTAGATGATGTTTCATGAAATGACATGAATTTTTGGAGTTATCTAAATATTAAATATTTTTCTAAAATTTGGTTTCATCTGCTATTCATTTCTCTAGCTTATACACCACTCAAAATGGCTAAAAAAAGCCCTATTTTCCTCTGGTCTATACAATTCTATACAATAAAAACACATATTTTTAATCCTCTAATATTCCTCTATCATATTTAGGTGTTTTCATATCCATCCATTTTCATTTGGATGCTCAAAATTCTCTACCTCTCCAATCGGGTTCCAACAAGGGTTTAATGAGGGTTTTGAGAGGCCTAGACTCTTAACCTTTTTTCATATCCATTTCATGTTTAACCTCCATCCAAATTCCACTAAAGTATCCTCAAGGACCTTACCTAACTCTCCTAAATGGATCAAGGTCCCATGCATTACTTCATGAAAGTTGTGAGTGATGGAAGTTGACCTTCAAGCTCCATTTCTTACATTCTGTGAGGGGTTTGATCTGTTCCCAACTAAAATGGATTCTTTATGATTTCCTTTTCCAATTTAGATTTGTATCACCTCTATATATACCCAAAAAACATGATAAAACTTATATTATATCTCATTGAGATCTAGAAACATGAATGACTCCTTCTTAGGATTAGGCCTAAACCTTATGCAAGGAGTCTACCTATAACCTTGTATTCAAAACCAACTCTTTCTTGATGATTTATTTCATATAATAGTACATAAATCTCAATTATGTTTTGACACACATGTAAAAATAATTATAAGACTTTCAAAAATCTATAACTAAGGATGACACTCTATTTTCCTCTTGATCTTGAATCTATCCATGGGGTTTGAGAGCAACACTCCTTGTATATGAAGTATTATTTTACCCCAAATATTATATAAATTATTTTTAGGTTTACATGTATTTCCATTCATTACTTGGTCTTTTATTGGCCTCTAGTTCATGATTTGACCTCTTTTCCTTAAAACTATCCCCTTGTGTAAGGCAAAAGTGACCCTACTTTGAGACAAAATAGAGAGGGTTTTCCTAGATAGATAATAAAATTCAATAATTGTGGAGTGTACCATGGGTCCATTCATTACTTGGTCTTTTATTTTCCTCTGGTTCATGATTTGACCTCTTTTCCTCAAAACTATCCCCTTGTACAAGGCAAAAGTGACCCTACTTTGTGACATAATAGAGAGGGTTTTCCTAGATAGATAATCAAATACAATCATTGGGGAGTGTATCATGGGTATCAAGGGTTATTTATACAAAATTTTATCTTCCTATTCTATTCAAAATGTCCTTGACTTGACCAATTTCAAGAATAAACTTTTTAGGATGGACTGTGTGCAGGGGTGTTGAATGTTGACTGAATTTTTCTTATTTAGAGGGTTTTGTTTTACCATATGCTCATGAAAATAGGTTCCTATAAGTATCATCTTAATATATAATTCCTCCTAATAATCCTTCCATTATTTTTATTCCCCCAACCTTCTCTATACTCCTAAAAATACAAGATTAGGCTTAGTTATTGTTTGACTGAGACAATCTTTTTGGTCCTTCACACTTGTTATAGGTGTTGATGGCTATATATGCACTTTGACATGATACCAAATGTTACTTGAGGTCATTTTAAATTTTTTAATTCAAATATCCACCCATATAATATCCTTTTTTCACAAATGGAACCCCACTTCTCACTCACTACCCATACCTTGTTTGACTATGTTCTTTCCCAGGCCTATAGACGATTGGGAGTGTTTGAAACTTGTGTGATGATGACTTATATCTCCATGAAGTTATTAAAATAAAAAAAAACCTTGTATCTTAACTCACCTTTAAATCTCAAATCAAATTCAAAACCTCAATCTTTTGACTCACTATTCACTCGGATTGAGACAGTCCTAGGACCTTGCCTGTAGGTGATTATGGAGTGTGTTTGAGTAGTTGATAAGAAAATGAGGCAACATCCCATCATGTAGGTGAATTTATATAACCACACTTTTAATTTATATCACCTTTAAAGACATTAATTTTTGAAATTTTCCCCAATCTCCTTATTCTTAATTTGTGGCTTGTAGGTAGTCTTAATTGTAGGTGATTATCACAGTCAAACCTATAGGTGGGGTTTTAGGGTGACTTGGGGCATATAGGAAAGATTTAGGTTCTTATCCTTATTACTTTAGTTCCTAATAATTCCACTAACAATTATTCTCTCTTGTATCCATTTCAAGTAAATAAAAACCCAACCAATTTACAACCTCTACCCTCATTGTACCCTCTCTCCCTTATTGTACAGATAGTGTATGACCTCTAAAGGTCATTTTAAATGCCACACCTTTGGTCATCAAAACTAATTGGTATGACCATTGAGATTTTTTCCTCAACTTGGAAAATTATTATCACTTCACACATAGTGAAAACATCAAATTTCTCTTGGAATCCTATATATAGCACTGCTTACTTTTAGTACATTTTAGCCATTTTAGGGGAGCTCAAAAACTATCTTCCACTTAGCATTTTGTCTAAAAACATTGGGAGATCCTTATTTTGTATAGGAACTATATATCCATCCAATTTTAGGACTCAAATAATCTTATAAGTGAACTTTGAGAGGCCTACAAAAACCCCTCAAGCTTTTATTTGATCATTTTAGAGAACAAAGGCCTAAAACATAATCCAACTTCCAATTTGATGTTTTGCCACCTTTCTTATCAACTAGGATCATCAATACATTTTTATAGTCATTATCTATGTAAAGGAACCTCAAAATGGATTGATCATCCCATTATAACTCCTCCAAAATAGATATCTATGGCATTAGTTGTAGATGACATTCTCCTTTCATAAGCATAACTGAGACCTTTCTCCAAATTTGCTAGTTTGTAGCATATATGTGCCTTTCCCAACACTTCAATGCACATTAGTAGTCACAAAAGGTTAAGTACCATGTCAAACCTTTAAAATCACACTTGTGACATCAGCAATCTCTTATATATATTGATTTTTAACTATTACACACAAACATGAAGATGAAGAAGCAATATTTTGCAAGGGTAAGACTCTCCAAACACTAAAAAAGTGCTTGTTAACCCTTAAATATAGAATAAAATTTAGGATAATAATTTAAACAACATCAAATCACTTTTCTCAATGTGGAGTATCACTTACAAAGCAACCAATATGATTGTTGGTGTAGACTATGACATTTTGCATGCATGAACAAGCCTAAAAGGGCTTTTCTTGGACACTTGAACTCTCTAAATATAAAAGGACCATGGTAATGTCTTGTAAAGTATGGATAAACTCATAAAACAACTAAATACATCGATCCAAAGTAATATAAATTGAAATAGGTTAAAAAGAGACCCCCTTTTCAATGCAAACTCCTAAAAAGCTACTTGAGGTGTTGACAATTTTTCATATAGGAGGATGCACTAAATTGAAACTTATTATTATGGATGTGGGGTGGAATGAAATCCCTATCCACCCCCAAAATCATTTCCTCCAAATCCAACTGTATAACTTATAGTGAGCAATTAAAGTTGAGCCTTTTTTATATGCCAAGAGGACAAAATGAGAAAATGAGTTGCAAAAGAATTTTTTTGCATTCTACTTGAATTAAAAATGTTAAAATGAGTTTGATAAGGTGAATATTTTCTCTTCCCATGTTTTTGGATGATGGTGGACTTGGGGAGTCTATACAAGTGCCCAAAATCTATTCCTTTTGATGGAAAACTACCATCCACTAAAGATAACTACTTCTTACCTATAAAATAATAGTCCATAACATTAACCTAACAAGATACATGTTAAAAACCATTTGGGTGTCTAATTTTCTTGCATGGAAATCCATACAAGTCATTAAATGGATCAAAATATGACCAAAAGGTCTCTTCTTGCATATGAAACAAGGTGAAAGATAATTTAATGACTTTTAAACCCCTTAAAACATGTTAAAATACATATTAGAACATTTTCAACATAAATTTATTTTTTGACTACATTTGACCAAGGTTGACTAAACTTTGACTCAAATTGACTAGCGTATTGCATAAGGGGTGGACTTCAACAAAGACTAGAGAGGGGATTACTAAGATAATGGACTAACATAACACCCTATAAGACCTATCGTAATCTTATAAAAATTTTAAAATAGTAGGGTCTGTCCCAAATTTTACTTGGGGTCAAATTTGGTCAATAGGTTTGATTGTGATATGCAGGCAAGAACATGAAAGAGCAAGATTATGCAACGATAAGACTCTCCAAGCACCTCAAAAACAATTTTAAATCCTTTAATACAAAACATCCCCAAAAAAACTTCAAAACACTTTTTCTAATGTGAAGTCGTCACTTTCAAGGCAACTAAGATGACTGAGTGGATCATGGCAAATCCATGTAAGCTTAGAAGAGGTCTATGGAGATCTTGAGACTTCCAAAAGCTAAGGAACAATGAGAAACATATAGAGAATTTTTATAAACATAATAAAGCATCCAATGCATCAAATCAAATAAATATTTTCTAAAACTATCTCAAAAGGAGACCCCTCCTAGTTGTATATGCATAAAAATTTGCCTAGAGTGTTAATGATGATTCATAAAGGAAGAGGCACCAATATAAGACTTATTACTATAAAATTGAAGTGGAATAAGAGTATTATACACCCCCAAGACCATTATTCCCAATTCCAACTGTACGGTCCACACTAAGCATCACAAGTTGACCCTTCTTTGCTTGCCAAGACAAGAAAGAATCAAAATGAGTTACAAATGGACTTTTTGATGAACTTTCTGCATTACAAGTGTGTAAATTGGTGAGGGGATGTTAAGACACACTCCACCCATGTTTTTAGCTGATGGTGGACTAAATAACTCCATACAAGTGCCTAAAAGCCCCTAAAATCAAGGAAATACTACCATTTACTAAACATAACTACTTCTTGGCTGTCATATAGATAATTATAATGTTCTCTAACCTTTTTATAGTCAAGGCATGCCTTGATGACAAGTTTATCTCTTTATCCCATCTGTACAAGTCCTCTTTCTTAGCTAAAACGTGGCTCCATAAGGCATTTTTGACATATTGAACATGGTAAGAATAATCAAATGGCTTAGAGAGATATTAAATCATATTCAAAACCATATTAGGACCAATCCAACATAATTTATGCATTTTACTAGGTTTGACCATGTTTGACTATGGTTGACTTGATTAGTACAAGGGGACTAGACTTGAACCAAGGTTAGGCTAGGGATAAGTTTGACAAGAGACCAACATGACACCCTATAGGACACATGGTAACCTTATTCAAAAGTTCAAAATTTTAGGGGTTCACTAAATTTGACTATAATTCAAATTGAGTCAATAGGTCCATTATAGGAATTTGGGTAGAAGGGATGGATGAACTGGTGTATGCTTTGATGGTAGAAGAAGATGGGGATTCATCTATTATTGGTGAAGGTTTTTTGGATGGGGGAAGGATAATGTCATTGGGTTAGTACGTCATTTTTCATGATGTAAAAGGGCTCAAGTCAGCTTGTATGGTAACAACTTGACCTTCATGTTCAAATTTGATGCATCAATGTAGGGTAGATGGCACATAGCCCATGGAATAGATCCAAGGGCATCCCAATAAAATGTTATACTATAACTCACCTTCTACTATATAGATGAGCTCAAGAATCATGTGGGGTGGTAGATGAATGTGAAAGACAATAGTTCCTATAATTGTGGCCATGGTATCATTGAATGATCAGAGCACTATTAAGGTTTCCAACATAATGGTCTCAGGTATTTTGAGTTTGTTGTATGAATGAGAGGAGATAATGTTGATGCTAGCTCCCCCATCAATCATAACCCTCTTGATATGGGTTTGGTTGATGTACATGATAATGAAGAGGGGAGTATCCAAGTCATCTGGATGGATGGACAGTATTTATAAATCCTTAAAGGTAATACAATTAGAAAGTTAAAGAGTTTTGACAAATGTTGGTAGAGGTTATGGGTCTTCTAGTTGGACCTATATGGATTTTAAATACTCTATCATCACTTGGTAGTGAAGTGGTGAGGTATATATTAGTTCATACAAACTCATCTTCACTGGTGTTTGGTTAAGTTATCTTAGAACTATTCATTGGATTGATCTAGAAGGGTTTGATTGAGGGGGGGCCAAAATAGACACCTTGGGTTTGGTTGAAGGTAAAGGTGCTTGGTGTTGGTTGGGTGGTTGGGTAATGGAAGAGGTTTATGTCTATGGAATTGACACCTTTGCTTTTACCTTATCCTTTTATTGAGCTTGTGATCATGTGACCACATGGATGGTATGGATTTGGGAAATAGTTAGGCTAGCGGATTTCTTGGGTTCCACTTCACTCTGAGATAAGAGTAAAGGATTAGGTGAGTTCTAGTTTATGGCTCATGGTTCTTAGATTGGTGTTGGGATCATAAGAGGATCATCTAAAAATAAGTCATCTTTATTATAGAATAAATGGGCTAATACTTGGAGAGATTTATAGTTTTCTATATCATGCCCAGGTGTCCTATGATATAAGCATATTAATTTTTCATAATACCAAGATGGTTTAGGATTGTGTGGGTTGAATGTTTTTATAGGTGGTAAGGTTAAGCAAGATGCTTGCAATAACCTCTATGGTATGGTTGAGTAAGACTTGGGCAATGGTGGCAAAATCATAGAGGTCTTAGGTTTGGTAGTTGAGGTTAATGCCCTTTTAAAAGTGGGTTTTGATGGTAAAATATTTGGGTGAAGGAGCATTCTTAGTGGATGGTTTTGGTATGGATTGCTTGGATGAAAAAGGTGTTGGGGTAGATGCCTGATAAGTAGGTGGTTTGGTTATAAAAGGTTTGGTAGAAATAGGTGAGGATGAAAGTAGGAGTGATGGTTTAAGTAAAAGTGGTGTTTGGACTTGGGTCTTAACTAGGATGGTTGGTTTCCTTACTAAGGTAGAAGGGTGAGGTCCCAAAATAGAAGGTAAAGTGGAAGGGGGAGGCAGAGTTTTGGTTTATGAAATCTTTGGTGTTTTCACCTTCTTTATTGGCTTAGTTTGGGGTTTATTTAATAGGTTTTTGAAGTTAATTCCAATTTAAATTAGGGGTGAGTAAGGCCTTGAATAGGGAATATGCCAAGGTTTTTGGTAGGCTTTGTTGGAATGGTAGAAGGTGACTTGGTTATATTAGGTGTAGTCAGTTTGAATAGTTTAGTTATGGTTTAGTCAATAGAGGTTTCTAATGGCTTGGTTGTGTTGAAAGTGGGTTTGATAGTGGTGTGGTTGGAGGTTCTTTCTTGGTTTGGTAAGGAATCCTAAGATAGTGCTAAAATATGGCATGATCTATGTTGGGTAGGGATAAGTACCCTAAGTTTTGAACCAGTCTAGAGAAGAGCTTATAGACAATTTTGAGCCCTTCAACACTAAACTCAAAGGTCAAACCCATGGGTGGAGAGAGATAAGTGGTTACCTCATCCTTTTCCTCAATCAAAAGATCTAAGATTTTGGAACATGAGTCTCCTATGGGAGAGGTAGGTTTATTGATAGCTTCTTTAGGGGTGATTTCCAAAGGAAGAGTGGATTTTTTTATGATGGAGGAGAAGAAGATAGTGGTAATGGCTACCTCCTTTGGTATGCCTTCCAAATGAGAGGCTAGTAGCTCAAATACCTTAATTGGTAGAGAAAATGAAGGGGTTTTTTCCTTGATTTCAAAGGAGTAGAGGGTGACTCCACTATCTCAATAAGTGGAGAAGGGGGAGTGGTTATTTCCTTAGTCTCATTTTATATAGGAAAGGAGAGTGACTCCACTACCTCAATAATTTGAGGGGTAGGAAATGTGGTTTTGTCAATAGCTTCCTTAGTAATGAGTTTACTAAGGATTGAATTAATGGTATGGACTTCATGGTTGTGAGAGGATTTTTCTCTATTATTTTCATTATTTGCAAAAGGGGCATGGTTGGGAAATGGTTGTATAAAGATGTCAAGTGCTTGATTTGGGGGTGTCTTAGGGTTATCCAACACAAGTTCCCCCTTATTTATGAGGTTTTGGATAATGTTCTTAAAGGTATTACACTTACTAACATCATGTCTAATAACATAGTGAAAGGCACACAATTCATTCTCCTTATACCAATTAGGTACAGGATGAGAGGAATCAAATTACTATGGAGGTTTGATCAGTGGTAGTTGTATAATATTTGCCTTCAACAAATTCTCCAATACTGAAACATATGATGCCCCTAACGGATTAAATTTCTTTTGATATTTGCAATTTGGGTTTCTAGTGTTCTGATTAGAGGAATTTGAGGAGTTGTGTTGGTTAATAATGTGTGGAGGAGTGGTCTTAAGGACAACTGATTTCCTAGTTACCTTGTTTTTGGAGTTAGTGTTGGTTTGATTGTTAGGTTTGTAGGAGGGAGTATCATTAAATTTGAAGGTTAAATTATTGTTTCTCAATTTCAACTTTCCCTCATCAATGGATCTATTTTATAATTTGTGTGCCATGGTGAAAGATTTGTCAAAGGTCTTGAAGATCTAGACCAGTAAAGTAGAGAAAATGTGTTTGACACAAGCCTACATAAAGAGTTTAATCAACTCGAGTTAGGGAAAATAAAAAGAGAGTTGATTTATCAAGATTTTCCAATGGGGTACGAATTCAGCTATGGACTCATTGATAAATTATTGAATGGAATATAAATTAGTGATGCAAACTTTTTTAAATATGTTTATGGAAAAGTGATCTAAGAAAGTCTGAGCTGGTTGGGTAAAAGAAAAGAGGGAGTTATTTATAATAATACTGTAACAATCTAGTGCCAAACCTAATAGATACATGATAAATGTACGTAGAAGGAGAATATAATCATAGAAAATCATATAGCATGAATGCCTAAATTCTCTTAGATGTTGTTGAGGGTCTTCCTTACTCTAAAACTTTGAAATTTTTGGAAGTTCCCATTGAGGAGGATAAGGTTAAATAGGGATTGATGGATGAATTAGCTCATTTTAGATTTGGTTTTAGGATAAGAGGTTATGGGAAATAGAGATAGATGACTCCAAAGTATTCATTTTATCCATTAACATTTTGACAAGGTCCATTTATGGTTGTGCACCCCCATAGTTGTAAGATAGATTATTTTGGGTTTTGGGTAGGTGCAAAATATGGATAGCTAGTGGGGGTTGAGAAGCTACCACATATTGGTATGTGGACATGGTTGGTTCGGATGATACCACATATGGATACATAGAGATAGGTGGTTTGGTGGAAGGTAGAGGTACATACCATTTTGGGTTAGGGACGTAGCTTGGGTTTTGTGTAATGGGCACTTATTGAGAGATTAATGCATGTTGGGTAGGAGGTATGATTGGGTTAGTAGATAGAGAGTAAGTGGTAACTTTGGTATTGATGGGTATAAGGTTAGAAGGCATGGGAACCACCAAACTCTTGAAAGGATTGGAGGTAGGTGGGTTGGAAACAAGGGGAATGGTGGTGCCCAAACATTGGGTTGCTCGTATAATAGAAAGGTTATTAGTTGGGAAGAAGGTGCTTCGGTGTTGCTTGGTTGAGTGGGTTGGTTTTGGATGGTAGTATCAGTGGGTTTATTAGTAGAGGATGATTCTTGTGTGACTAAATGTTGGGTGGACATGGTGTCAATATAAGTGTATCCCATAAGGTGGGATGGCATGCCATAAGGGTGATTCAATAGGTGGAAGTGAAGTAGGGGTACGGTGAGATATGGTGTTAATGTAATGTTGGAGGGCTATGGGGTTATTATACATAAAGGCGGATAAATTTGCATCACCTTTGAAAACCATTCAAGGGATGCTAGGACTTACATAAGGATGGGGAGAACTCTTTGCATCTGAGATTTACTCCATGGATGAGGGACAAGAAGAATATGAATGATTAGGAGGTGGATCCTAATTTACTTGGTTTCTTAGTTGCTTTCTAGTTAAAAGCATGCAGATAAGTAAAATAAGAAGATACAAGTAATCTTACAAATCAAACAAATAAAATATAAGAAAAATTCAAGGAAACAAAACACACACTAAAGCATGTTAAATACTAAGGCTTTTTCAATCTCTCTTGTGGTTTATGCCTTAAGCTTTAAGAATTATGTGACTCAACTTGCCTTGTATATTAGGTTCTAGAAAATAATTTTATGTTTGGTTTCAAGTTGTGTTTATGCTCTCAAAGGGATATGCATTGTAAATTAGTACATGGCTTGATATTGGGGCCTATCGCCTCACTTCACACACCATAGCAATAAGGGTGTCAGGTGTTTAGCCAAGATATATCGATTACCAAATATTATACTCAACCAATGAACTAAGTTGGTTCTCCCCTTGGTGATGAAATTTAAGTAGGATGTCTAGGAAAGGTGGCCGCTAGGTGATGAAATCCCAGTTGGACCTTCTACTAATGTTTTTATGCTTGATTAGGTGTAAGTGGTTTGGTTTTGTATGTGTGATAAGAGTGAAGCTATGATTTAATTCATTTGATTAATTAATATAAAAGAGCTAAAATAAACAAGAAAATAATGGATGTAGTCAATTTTAAGCCCAAGATAAAATTTTGATTTCATTATATGAGCAAAAAGACAAGAAGAAGAACCTAGATGTAACCATGAACCCAGGAAAAGACTCAAGGGTCCCACCAGGCATGTCAGAATGTTTCACATAAATTTTTCTTTATTTTCTTAGAATAAAGTTATAAAACTTGAAATAAAGGTGAGGCTAGTAGAACCTAGATTTGATTTGCATTCTATGATCTAGACGATTGTAGATACTCCTCTTTGTCTTGGGAGGAATGGTCTACAAATGATAAATCACTAAATAAATGGTGTAATAGTTAGATAGTAGGGTAGAATACCTAGCAAGATAGATCCAAGAAGTGTAAGATTATTTGAAAGATATCAATCCACACTTTTAAAAAATCAAGTTCTAAAAATGAGAGATAAATTACATGCATAAATAACATAAGGTACTGAAATCAAATAAATAAAGTGTTTTAAAGAGATAAATTTAAATAATTATAGAAATAAATGATTGAATATTAATGCCAAATAGATTGGGTATGGTTCATAAAATAGAGTGATGATTTGTGCTTAGGTAGAAAGTTATAAAATGGGATATAGTTGGGGTTTGATAGGTGAAAATAGCTTGTTGTTGAAATTGTCACACAGTGACCATCGGTGGTTAGGGTGACTATCGATGGTTGGGTAACCATCGATGGTTAGGATAGATCGTCAATAGTCAAGGTGACCATACATGGTTATTATGGGTTTTTTTAAGAGGTTGGTTGATGAGGTTGTAGAATGGATTCTATAAGGTGGAATGGAAGATAAAATAGAGAAACTAATTACTAAATTTTATAAAAGATAGATACTCATCTTGATGGTCTAAAGAATGTGGAGATAATTGAATAAAAAACTTGTTAGTGGAGTCTAGAGAAATATTATTAGAGTAATGGTGTCTTATATGATGAATTTCAGAACTTCATATCTCTGACTTAGTTTCTAGAATAATACCTATAAAAAAAAATTGGATACAATAAGCTCTAATAATTCCCAATGATCTCTGATAATTGTTACCATTTTGGTGCTTGATTGCTCTTGACCCCTAGTCCCTTTCACCTCCTCCTCTTCTCTTTTTATAGAAGAAATGGAGAGATGGAAAAATGGGTTCAATAATAGGTTTAATAGGGTGTTTAAATGTATATTTATCATTCATTTATTCACACACAAATTAGATAAGCTAAATATTAAAAAATAAGTTATAGTTAACCTTTAAGGCAGTTAAAAGGATGATCATCAATGCTTAGGGGTCAACCATCAGTGATGGATAGGTTAAAGGGTGTAATGGTAAAATTTTATTAATTTTTCCTTATTTTGGGTTTTTTAGGTTTATTAATTGGTCTTCAGGGGTTACAAGAGTGGTCTAGTGGTTAATTTGACATCTAGAACCATTGTGTGCAGTTTTCTAGTGTCTACACTAGGCACACATTTCACTTAGAATTCCTTTGAACACTTTGAGACTTCACAAATATATGAGAAAATTCATATGTAATTTTAATAAACCCATAATATTATATCCTTATGTTTCCAACAACATTTGTCTCTTTTCACTCCTTGAACCATCCAATTAGGTATACTTGCCATTAGGCCTTCTCACTGCCAAAAAGTTTATCTTGTAAATTTGAGCCATATACATAGATTTTACACATAACCCACACATAAAATCATATAAATATAATATTTATAACTTAAAATACTTTCCAAAATTATTTTTTCTTCACCACACATGCCAAAAGGCCTTAGGAACACTCATGTAGATGGCTTACTCAGAACCACCAAACACTATCAACAAATAATAAAAAACATTTGAGTCTCCATTCTTGAAAAAGGACTTAAAATGAGTAAAAATAAATTAAAATTATCCTATTAAACCTTTATAACACCTTAAATATCATTTTATACTCTAACTTATTTTAAAATGACTCAGAAACAACATTTTCCCAAATACACAAAAAGTTTCTTATAGCACCAAAAAAACATTCAAGAAAATCAAGTCATAGAAAATCTATGGGAACATTTATGTAATCTTCCAATGGGGTTGTATGAAACTTAATAATCCTTATATCATACATTAAAATATATATTTCATGGTTATATATCAATATTTTTCTTTTAAACCAATTCCACTACTTCACTCTACATAGACTTCACTGTGTCAGAGAGACTAGTTTGATGACAACTTTTTTCTTTAGTATAGGCATCGCCAACACTTATATACCAATGGTATAGGATGAATAGGTATTTAATAATTACCCCATGAATTATTATCCATCCATATTCTTCTACATCCAATCCCTAATCTCATTCTCACCTAGTTTTCTCACTATTTTGCTCATTAGGCCTGTTTAATGATATGCCAACTTCCATAACTAGTTTAGCACTTTTTTGGCCTAAAACATACTCATAAACTTGCATGGGAATAAAATATAAGTATTAAAAATCATCCTAAACCTTTTTCATTCTTTTACTTTTTCAACCTGAGTGATTAAGTTTATGTGGGTTAATCCCCCTCGAGGGGTCATGTGGGGAGGAATGAAACATATGACTAGTTGAAAGAGAAGAAGGGGTGATATGTGTGGATAGAAGAAAGAGGGGTCAGATTGGATACAATATATGTGCATGATGGTTGTATATGGATGCAAAAAATGAGATTTAATTATATTATACACATATAAAATACATGTGTGAGGGAGGAAAATGATAATGTTATGGTTGTGGATGTGCCCCAATCAAGGAATAAATCCATAAATTTTACATGAAGCCATGATATTTGGATGTATCCCATGAAAGGATGAATGATAAAGAAAGTTTCATTCCTAAATTATACATTTTGGTGATTTATATAATTATTAATTAATTTATTGATTGATGATTTAATGTTTAAAATATTAATCTTGTTACTTTTTTATCCCATTTGATAGGTATGAGAGATTGACAAAATGAATAGGTAAATTCTTGAGTAGATGGCTGATTGATTAAGTGATGTCATGAGTTTTGGGATTATCCTAGGTAAGGATGCATATTTTATACATATAGTATTTTTAAAATTTATTATTTACTGATACTTTATCTCTTATAGGAACTCATCGAGTCTCAATATATTGAAGTAGACATCTTAAAGGGTGCACCAAGAAAGGGGTGGGAAGACCTTTGGTGTTTCTCAAGATTATTTTTCCTTTTCATTCCTATATTACAATCTTCTCCAAATAATTCACCACCTCAAATTTACCTTACCTAATCAAAATAAACTTTACCATTTATTGAATGTATTTGAATGGATTGACTTAGTTCTAGGAATAGTGCACATTACAAGACTAAGTCAACTTAGTCTGACTTACGCTGAGACCTAATAGATCTATTTTCATAACTAACAAGGTTGACTAAGATGACTACATTTTCTAAAAATTTATAATGTATTAGGGTTAAATTAGGATATATATACCCATCTTTCACCATATTTCTAATAGAGGGAATCATTCATTTGCACTTTACCTTTCTTTATACCATTCTAATTTAGGAGTCATTTCTTAGAGTTTCATGATTTTTGGAGGATAACCTTTATATTTTGAAGGCTTGAAATTCATTAGGATGTCCTTAGGTATACTATAGTCCATTTTAAACCTTTAGTTTCTTCAAAAATACACAACAACCTCTTGAAAATCACCATTGGCTAAGGGATAGGTTAAGGCTTGACGATTTCATTTTCAAGGTAATTATTCCTAACTCTTGCTCTTCTATTTTAGTAGATATATTTACATGAATAATGGATAATTAATATATTTTCTCTCATTTTTTAGGATTACCTCTACATTTATTTGAGTATAGTTTTACTTTGCATGTTTATTTTTTATGTTTACCCCCCATTTATGCCACAAGCTTTAGTGATCACTACATTATATTTACTTTAATTTATTATTGCATTATTATTAATACCTAAGGTTATTGTGTGGTGTTGCTTGGTTAGGGGATTTTTAACCCTCTATAGCCATATTATATGATAAAATATACCTTAGGTAGGTTTAATAGATCTATATTGATCATGATATTGATTATATAAGTATTGTTAGCATATAGCTAGCTGATTTATCTTCTCTGAGTTTGGATTGATTTATAGATCAGCTTCACTTTCACTTTCATACGTTCTAGTGAACCCAACATGAACTAACCCTTGTAAACTTTTAGACCGGTAGATTGATTTAGTTGACTTAGTATAACAATTTTTGCACAAGTCTTAATACTAAATCGATATAATTAAATCAATCCAACTCTATGTGCAGGTTATTTTATCCTACAAACAATTGGATTGATCTGATTCACCCAGTTACATATCATCTTCTACTTTTTTAATATAATTGACATAGTTAGGGCATCATCCTATAAGTTATTCAACTAAGGTAAGGTTTTGGTTCTTGTTTATCTCTATGTGGTTAGATTTTCCCTCTTAGCACACTAGATTGATCCTATCAATTCAGTTCATCCTATCTTTCAAATTTTATAATAATTTATGTATAGACTACTAGATCAATTCTATCAACATATTTCTTTCAATTATTTTTATTTTTTTAGTTTATGCAAACTCAATGTACTAGTTTGAGTTTATTTTAACATCTTATAGTGCAGGTTCAAACCCTCATCTGGAAAACACAACTTAAAAATAGTAATTTAGTAGCTTTAGTACAATACTAGATTGATCAAATCACCTTCATCTTAATCATTAGGTTCATTTTAACCATACTTCATTTTTAGTGAAATTTTAGTTTTGTTTTCCCAATTTTTAAGTTCTATAAAATTGTAACCTTTTAACAAACTATGTTGACTAGCTCAACTTAGTTTTATAGCTTATTTTTGCTTAGAAAGCTTAGTTGACCTAATCGACCTAGTACTTGTATTTTTCAAAGCAAAAGAAATTAACTCACAATGGTAGTAATCAATTCACTTCAATTATCTTCTTGTTTAGAGTAGTGCACATAGTATAACTAGGAAGGTTAATTTACCAAATTAGTCATTTTTTCCTTCAAAAACTATCAAATCATAAAATATCAAATAAGCATTCAAACAATTCTACCCAAGTCTATCTACTTAGATTTCATCACTAAAGGGGAAGCCAACTAGATTTTCTAGTTGAGTATAAATACATGGTTAATGGTATATATTGTGAAATCACCCAATACCCTTATCATTGTAGGATTGTGAAGTGAGGGTGTAGGCCCCAATACCAATCTAGTAACATCACCAATATAGATCCCTTTAGACCTTAACATACTTGAAATGAGCTTTAGCTTACCTCTTTCTAGATCCTTTATAAAGAAAAACACCCTATCACTATTTTAAAACATAATTTAAAATCTAATAGGAATATTCTCTCATTACATTAAGATTTACATTTCAGTATTGTTGCTTGTTATTTGACAATTGTATTTCCTATTACAAAACTTGTATTATCCATCATTGGTACAAGGTTTGTCTTATGTGTTATAGTTGGAAAAACCTAATCAACCTAGTTTATTTTGTGTTTATCTTACTTATCTACAAATTACCACTTATTCATCTAGGTTTTTACCATTTCTAGTTTTTCCTACTTATAGAACACAATCAACTTAGTCAACCCAGTCTCTTATAAACTACTTTGTTTGCTTTCCTATAGAACACATTCAACTCATTCTACTTAGTTTCCATTTTTTTTTTAATTCTCCCATAGAATATATTCAACCTCTTCAACTATATTTCCTACTTGCTATTTTTTTTTTTACCTTCTTATAAAACACAGTCAACCCATTTAATTTGGTATAATAACCATATCTTTTCATTTTCATTAATGTTTAACTTACCTATTTCATTATAGAAAATTTGTATGATAATTACATATAGAAAAATCAAACCAATGTGATGCACTTTACCAATCCTAAAAAACATACTAAGACACTTATTTTGGTAGCTAACTCAAATCAAAGTAACATCCATGTCACCACTATAACTACCAACTATAGAACTACTCCCTTTTATACATCACTTAACCCTTTATTTATACAAATGGTAGACTATGAAAATGATCTTAAATTCATGGATAAAATGACTCTTTTCATCAATAAAAATATACTCAACATAGAGGTAAGGATCCTTTAGTCATATATAACATCATTATGGGAGCTCATTTTGGAGATCCCCATTCACCTTCACTTAAATTTTCCATAGGATTTGGGGAAAGTCAATTAAATGTTTCCTCCACACCTTTACCCTCAATAATATCTCATTATAACACTATTATGTCATCCTCCATGTCTTCTTTTACCTCCATGCAATATATTTATACTAACATGGCTGGTGTATCTTTTAGTGGGCCTACCCCAAACATCCAGACTAATACCTAATTTTATTTAACACATAATGGATCTATTATAACTATTACTTCTCATACTACTAGTGCTTCTCATGCTACTATTTCTTCTCATGCCACTACCACTTTTCATTCCACTATTGTATCTTGTATGCAAGGAATTTAATGAAAAAAATATTTAATTTATCTTTGTTTGTAAAATGAATAAAACTAATCGAACAAAACTGATTTTCCAAGCTTGGGACCTAGGGGAGATAAATAACAAATAAAAATAACTAAAACTATAAAAAAATGAACACTTTTACCTTCCTTATAATTTTTAAGAGTTTTTTGGCATGAGGTTGGGCTTGAGATCAACTTGTGAGCAATGGTTATTTGTCAATGGTGCTCTAGCATCATTGCCCTTTGTCCAGTTGGTATATGGCCTTGGAAATTAATCCCCTTTAAAAAAATTCTAGTAGTAACTTAGAATTATAAACTTTAAAAAACATTCTTGTTAAAATTGATTGTGGAGCCTTATATTTATAGGCTTCACACTAACCCCAACCTAAGTGTAGTTATGTCTAAGTTGAGCTTGGGTCAACATTGGGAGGTTAAATTCAATAAATAAGGACATTAATTATGCATTTATGGAGGCACGACTCAAAATTTATAATTTTTATGGTATTTATGTTTATATTTTACCATTTTTGACTTTGAGGATGATGATGTCAACATGACCTCACTTTTTCTAGTATTTTTTATATTTTAATTTTTGGAAATTATATTTGCATTAATTAAAAATGGAATATTTAACTAAGACTTTAATTTGATTTTTTTTCTTAATTAATTTTTCTTAGTCTTCTTTAATTTTAGGAATTAGATTAATTACCCCATTTAATAGGTCAAAAGTATCAGCTTGTTTAGTCGCAACCTAACTAGAGATGAATCCATGCAAATTTATTGTTGTATAAAATATAATACCCAAAATAAGGATGCCTAAAAATGATTATGGGAACTAATGTTTGATGTGTAGATGAAATTGGTCTATTTAGTTAATTTTTAGGCTTAATTTACACTATTTTATAGAATTGGTTTGATATCCAGTTTAAACATGGATGTGTCCAAAATGGAGTGTCTACATTTTAACCCTATTTGACTAAGAATTGTAAGATATAGATGTAGTAACATCTTATCAAAGAATTAAAAAGTCATTAATGCCTTGGCTAATTCCCTAGAGGGTTATGGATGAGCCCTATATGCCCTTCAAGGGATCAAGTGACAAATCATATCATCAACTGAGCCCTTGAAAAGAATAAAATTGACATGGTCCAGTGGTAAAGGGGGTTGAAATACTCATTTTTCCAAAGGTGGTTATAATCAATAACATAGTGATTTACCCTAGTAGATTATATGGTTTTAAATAATGATTAGCCCAAATATGGTTATAATCATTAACATAGTGAAGGCACCCTAGTAGGGTGTATGTTAGTGTGATAAAATTCTACTTTAACATAGAAGGGTGGCTGTGATCAGTGAAGGTCTAAATAATTTTCCATATTATGACAAATCAATAAAAGGAGCTCATATAATGAAACCATAATCATATATTAATGATGAGATATCATAGAGGATAGGTATGAATTCGGGCCACCTTGTAGTATAGAGAATAACATCCTAACTAGCAATGATTACTATTCATTTATGATTTTATTACTCTATGTTTGGGGAAAATGGATATTTGTGAACAAAGGGAAAATATTATGGCACCATTTTTTTCATATCCATTGGTTTGATTTTTGCTTTAGCTTGTGACACTATACATCATATTTATAAATAAACATAATAAAAATATATATCTTAAGCATGGAAAACTTGATTTAAATACAAGTATAAAAAGCTTAGGTGTAAGATATGATCAATCAAATCCCAAGTTTAAATATAATGTAATAAACAAAGTGTAAGAATGAATAAAAATATCGATAACTCAAGACTTAAGTGAAAGATAAAACAAATCAAGACTTAAGTGAAAACATAATTTAATAAACCTACAGCAACCAAATTAATGAAGGCACAAGAAACAAAGTTTGTTAACAACTAATTAAAGTAAAAAAAAATAAGCAACCAAACAAGCCAAGAAAATTGAATACTAATGAAAAAAATAATATTAGTCATCAACCAAAAGGAAAATTAAATCAATAAAAAAATCAAGGCACATAAAATAAACAATCAAGCTAAAGCAATGAAATAAATAATTAAGTTGCAATAGACAACCTAAGCTAAGGTATAATGAACAAATAACTAATCTAAATTAAACAATTAATCTAATGCAAATAAGTAATCTAACTATTTGTGCACATGTAATATAAGTGTTATGCTTGACATAAAAGGTTTACCCTAGGATATAGGGAATAATGAAATTAGAAATGTCATGGGAAATAGAAGAATAAAGAAGGGGTGGATGAGCTATCTACAAATTCACTAAGAAATTGAGCATTGCCTACATAGTCCCATGGATACAAGTTCCAACATAGAATTCAGGCCAAATGTAGTTTTCCCACAATGTAAGATGGAAAAAAATGATTATAAGAAAGATAAATTTCTTATATAAGAAAGTGGGAATGGGCTCGCAAAATGACAATAGCATAAAATACTAGGGGTTGATGCTCATAATTATGAGAACATCAAGCATAGGAAATTTATGAAACAAATAGCATGGTTTAGGCTAAAGCCACATTAAAATACAATATATGAGTGCTCAGAGATGAACTTAGTTAATAATGTCTAAGGATTAGAATGAGAATAAGCTAGTAAAATAATGAGATCCTAAATACCTCACAAAATAGTAAGAGCGTAAATAACTCACAAAAAGGTGAGAGTTTAAATAACTTGAAAAATGGTGAGAGAATTTGGAGAGAAGACTAGATGAAGGAATAATCTAAGAAAATGGTGAATGAAATCAATCACTAAAACTAGTCGAGCTAATTTCAAATGGACTAGGTAATTGGACATTACCTACATAGTTCCATAGACATAAGGTCCAACATGAACTTTAGGCCAAATGTAGTAATCTAAAAAATGGTATAAAACATAATTAAAAAATAAAATAGAGAAATGTAAATTATCATAATGGGATCCAATTGAATGCTTTAGTTATACCTACTAAATACAAGATGTACATCTAAAGTGGCATGGATACAATTTAAATGGCCTAATGTTGAAGGAGTCTTAGGAGTTGTATAACATATATCTATGTTTTTGGGTTTTTCTAGGTATCTCACCTCAATGGAGAATTATGAGACATAGAATGGGATAACTCATAAAATGGTGAGAGAGAAACCTAGGTTGTTCTCAAAAAATGAGATCATTTACTAAGTTTCCTTGGAAAATGGTGAGACCAATAGAATAAGGGTTCATTAGTGCATCTATTTCAAATGCATAATGCACATAAAACTGACTCACAAAATGATGAGAACATTGATTAAATTATTTGTAAAATTGGAAGATCATTGGAATAGGTTGCTCACAAAATGATGAGAGTGTATGAATAAGGGTGGTTTAGTTGACCTTAGAAAATACTGAGCACTACCAAAATAGTAAAAATAGACCTAAAACCACTGTAGCTTACCCTAAAGTGGAGAATTTAATTAGGTAACAAAAAGTTAAAAAAATAGGAAAATGGTGATGTATGAAACAACTAAAAAAGGGTATGGAAAGGAATGGTATCAAATTTACCCCCCAAGCTATAGTAAACAACAACATAGGTATAATGATCAAGAGTAAAGGATACATTTTTTAGGACCACTATCATACTACTCCAAGATACCACCATTAAATGAAAGGCCTTTTAAAAGTGTCAAACCTAGATATTTTATTATCACTATATCAAAATCCAATCACTGAAGGTACATGAATTAACAATGGATCAAAACCAAGGTTAAAAATTGGATAGGGTAAAGTAAAAAAGTTTAGCCAATAGGGAAGGTAATAGAGGAATAGTATATGATATGGTATAAAGAAGGTGATGATATGGTATGACTTCAAAGATCCTCATAGATAATACCTTGGGTCTCTCAAGTGAAATAGTGCTTGATATGTATTATATTCATTGGTTCATCAAGTTCATTTCCTTCTAACATAGGCAACCTGTATGATATAGAGATATAGCTAGCAATAATAATATATGGTCTTATCCAATTAGGTTTGAACTTTCCTTTTTTATTTTTCATGATAGTTATGTTCTTATAGTTTTCTTTACCTATAATATCACCAAGCTCAAACTCCTTATGATTCACATGCCTATTATACTGACCATGTAACTAGTTAGACTATGCTTAAATGCTATTCATAGTAACCATGCATTTTTCATCTAGTAATTCTAACTCTTGTGGATGAGTTACTATATATTTCTCATCATCAAGGATGTGTTTTAATGAAATGTACAAATAAATCAACTCAACCTAGATGGGAAGAATGGCCTCAATTCCATAAACAAGGGAATATGGTGTGGCTCATGTTGTAGTTCAGAAATTGGTATGGTAGGCCCAAAGGGAAAGGAATATTTTCAGGTGACAATCATGTCTAGAATCATTAATGATCTTCTTAAGAATATTAACAATGGTCTTGTTAGATGCCTATGCTTAGCCATTACTTTGTGGATAATATGTAGTGTAAAAATATTGAGTAATTTTAAATTTAGCATAGGGGGATTTCACATCCTTATTTTTAAATGAACTACCATTATTAGATATAATGTCAGATGGGATACCATAATGACAAATGAGATGGCTAAAAATGAATTTTCAAATTTTCTTGCGTATCACATAAGTGGGGGGAATGTCTTTAACCCACTTATTGAAGTACCCAGTGGTAGTAAGGATATGATTATGTCCATTTGAGGAAGTAGGTGAAACTTCCCTACAAGATTGAGTCCTAACATTGAAAATGGCCATAGCATGGTCATTGGCTTGAGTGTTCTTGCTAGATAATGGATCACATTAGCATGCCTCTGACATTTTTTACATATTTTAACATAAGTAACTCAATTTGATTCCATGGTCAACTAATAATAACCAATACGTAGGAGATTTTTGGCAAAGATGAACCCACTAGTATGGGCCCCATAAACCCCTTTATGAAATTCCCTCAACTTTAATCTAGATTTTTCCAAAGCTAAATAATGAATTAAAATTCCATCAAAGCTTCTATGATAAAGTATAGGTCCAAGTAAGGTATATAGAGAGGATTTGTGTGTGAAGGCCTTTTATTTCATATATTAAAGGTCTAGTGGAAGGACTTGGTTGTGGTGGTAATTATATAGTTCAAAAAACTAGGTAGAACTATGACCAAAAATATAATGGATCATTTCAATGGTAGAGGGCTCATGAGTAGGTGCTAGAAGATGTTTAATAAGGAACTACTAGTATCTTGCCTTGTTTATGATGAATATCTAAGAACTAATTATATCCATGGCATTTACTATCTAGTTATTGGCCTAATATATGTGTTTAAAGTGAATGTGAGTAATTTGTTGATTAAAATCATTCACCATGGCTTTATAAGGTACCAAATTGTCTTCCTTAGTCTAGAATTGGTCTGTAACCTAATTAATGATAAGCTATGAATTTTCATATATTGGTAGACATTAAATCTTTCATTATATCACTAGATGAATCCCCATAATGAGTGATTCATATTCAACCATGTTATTAGTATAAGTAAATATGATACAAAATTACTTGGGAATGAGATCCCCCTATGGTGATATGAACAATAATCCTACTCTTGACCCATGAGATGTGAAAGAATCATCAAATAAAGTTTATGTTATTATATTTAAGAGGTATCTATATTTTGGTCATGATAGACTCATCTATAAATGCAAGATTAAGTGGTTGAGTATCTAAAATGAAATCTTTGACAAGTTGGTCTACAAGTACATGTCCCTTAATGGCCTTTTGGTTTACATATTCAATCTCAAAATCACTTAAAAGCATGATCCACTTAGCCATGAGGACCTATAAAATTGTTTTTGATATTATATATTTGAGTCGATCTAATTTGGTGATTACTATGGTCTTTTTTTTAGCATGAAATGATATAGCTTTTGGGATACAAAGGCCATAACTAAATAATCTTTCTCAATCGGTGTATAAGTGTGTTCATATACTACCAGTGTATGGATTAGATAGTATACTATATGTTATTTCATGTGCTCATCATTTTGGGCCAAAAGTGACCCCAAGGTATATTTAATGTTAGATATGTAAAGTAAGAATCGATTTCCCAATATAGTTGGTAGCAAAAAAAGTGGATTAAACAATTATTATTTTAAGTACTCAAGGCCTTCTAGCAACCTTAATTCCATGAAAAGATAGTGAATTTATTTAATAAATGAGTGAATGGGTGACATTTATCAACCAAATATGAAATTAATCATATAATATATTGTATTTTCCCTAAAAATATATAGCTATTTCAAATTAGGTGGCAACATCACGGTAATGGCTTGAACCTTGGTAGGATCAACTTCAGTGACTTGATGAGAGATAGTAAAGCCTAATAATTTTCCTAAAGTAACACTAAAGATTCAATTTTTGGGAGTTAATAATAATATTTTACCCACAAATTCTTTAAAATTTTCTCCATAGTATGTTTTATATTATATACATGGGTCTTAGATTTACCCAGTATATCATCGACATAGTCCTCAATAATATTGTTGACAAATTTTTCCACCATTGGTCAAGGTTAACTATGTGAAGGTTTTCAAGAAGCATCCATTCATGGATTAAATATTAAAAAATTAATATAAAACATCATAAATCCTTCATCAATACTAAACCATGTTATATAACATCTCATAGGTCCAAAATTTAAAAATTGCCTTCACGATAATGGCTCAGTACATGAAGGAGAAGAGGAGTTGGTTTGAATGGTATTTTTTGGATATTGGGTACCATATTAAAATAATATTACATTAATTTTTTTCAAGTTATAGGGGATTAAATTTATAAACAATCATTTACAAGAAAAGGTACTCTAAAACCCTTCTAAAACTCTAATACCTTAGTTTTAGGCAGTATGTTTACATTTTTGAGTTATTTTATTAAAAAAAATATTGTTTGAGATATTATGTGACATAATTAATCTTATTAAATAAAAATTATAAGTTAAATAATAGATAAATTCAAAGGTACATGTTACAAGGTTTCAAGCAAGGAAGAGAGACAGTTAGAACAGGAATTTTTTGATAGGTTTAAGGGATTGGTTAAAGATATATAATGATTTTAATGATTATATGAGTTATTATAGGTCATAATTAAAAAATAATTATTTTTTTAGGCCTCATAAAACTTAATAAAGTGGAAAAATTTAGACCTACAGGCATTCATAAATGAAATTATGCAAGCTAAGAAACACCAAGAAGTGCATATTTTGAGTTTTATTAAATGAAATATATTAAAATTTGAAATAGAGGTATTTTTTTTTATGTATTTTAATGTTTAAATGTCCTTAATATACTTTTTTAAATATAAAATGTAAAAACATAGGTCTATTCATGAAGGCAATCAAGGTTTTCTCACTAATTTTCTCACAAATGGAGTTGGAAATGAGTGTTTCAAGTCCTTAAAAGTGAAAAAAAATGATTTAAGAGTATATATTATTAATTTAAAGGTATTAATGTATGATAATTAAATAAAACCCAATTCAAAATAGGTTCATATCAAATAAAAACATCTCAAAGTCACCCAACAGGTACCAAGCAAACACTTTTGTGAATTTTTGTTTGGGAGTTTGGTGAAGAGTTTTCAAGATATTCAAACCTTACCAGATCTTAAAAAGTAATAAATATATAATGAGAATAGTATGATTATTTTTTGAGGCCTAGAACTCATTTTAGATTTCCTAATATAAATAAGGGCTTTTTTAGGCCTAAAGAGCACAAAATGGATTTTTTTGGAGGATGTAAGTAAAATTTGGAGATGAAAATTTGTTTGAAGGTTTTTTACACCATGTTTATGATGTTTAAATCATATTTAAACTCTTTATATATTCAAAAAATTCAAATTCATCAAGTTTCAGGTTCTCATGGTGCATTCAAGAAGCTTATCAAAACCACATAAGATAGATATATCCAAGAGGGACCAGTATAGAGAGTTGTAATTGTCAATAAACTAATGAAATTTTATAAAGGAAATTTAATGGAGTTTTTCAAAAAAATAAACATCCAATATCTCTCACTTATGTTACACCCTTTAATAATAAGACAATTCACAAGTTTAATCAATGCATGGTACATTCAACAACCTTTCATAGTCAAATACATGTGCTTTTTGCTAACTAAAGATCAAGAAAAGGTTATGTGTTTTTTTTCAAGATGAAAAAAAGGTTGTAATTAGTATCCATCAACATGAAATAATATTCTCTCCCACTATTCCCCATTTTTTCCAAATTTAGAAGAAGTTAAGCAAACAAGAAGAAGAAACATGCATACAAGATACAAGTTAAGAAGTTCAAGTCAAACTCCAAGTTACAAGTTAAAATAAGTCAAGTCTACTTAAAATATGAAATAAATTTAACCAAATTTAAAATAAAATATTCATGAAATATCAAAAATATTTAAGTGCAAGGTTAAAATGACTAAACTGAAGATAGTCAAAGATCTCTTTAATACTCAGTTATCAAAGCATGCATATTGACTTTTGACTTTTCAAGAATTCAAAAAAACATCTCTCTTTCTAAATTCAAAACCATATTACAAGGAAATAAATTTAAAATAATTTATTTAATACATATTAATTTTTAATTTTGGGGTTGAGTTTAAGATTGAGTTAGATTTCAGTTAAAATAAGAGTGAAGTATGAGTTAGCATGTTGACTCATCTAGTTTTAGAGCTGGTTGTCTCTCTCCTTCCTTCCTTATTTTATATGTAATTTAATTTTTAAAATAATTTTAGGAGATTATGATTTTTTATTACATAAACTTTTTCAAAAAAATTACTACATCACATTTGAAGCAATAAAGAGTTAAATTTTCCTCCATTTTCAAGTTGTTCATGAAGTGTATGTCTAATATTCATTGATGTGACTTAGTGAATGACTGATTTTAATATATTTATGTATTATATTTTCACCTTTATGAAGAAAATAATAATTATTTTAGGTCATATAAAGTTTATAATTCTAATTTATACCTAATATATAAGTGAACTCAATCATTGTTCATTCTTTCCAAGATAGTGTGTGCTTGACAAGACGTGTATGAAATACTAATGCAAGAGCCATTGTATGAAGATGAAGTATATGTATGAAAGTTATTTAAATTCAAAATTATGTCAAGTATAAAATATTTTACTTTAATATTGGTGCATCACCCCAAATTTTTAGTTTTTACATCCATTTTCAACTTATGTATGATTTCTTTTCCCCTTTTCTTAATCAAGAAAGCACAACATTAGAGAGTTTAGAGAGAAGTGGGTTAGTTTAACAAAGTAAGCCAACAATTTATTTTGATATTATATCCAACATAATGTCATCAACACCTTGGATATTTTCCATTTTATCAATAGGAATGAGAACAAGCACATATTCTTGCAATCATGCACTTTTGAGTGATAAATGTTTTTGGCACGCTTGGTGGGACCATAGCTCAAAAGATTGCTAAACATTGGTGCTAGTTTTATAATTTTTAGAAAATACATTACTCAATTACTCAAAATATGGTGAATCCAAGTTATATATATTTGGTTTATTAGTCCAAGTTCCTGAAGAACATCAATTGGTATATATTTTAGTAATCCATTCTGTGAAAATGCATCTTTTATACATTCATATCCTTCATATCAAGCTAAAAATATATATAGATTCACCTTAAGTATCCATAAAATATAAATATATAAATACTCTCATGATATTTATCCCCTCCCACCCTTAATCATGTTTCTAATCATCCTTGTCAAAATCATGTTCTTTTCAATGTAATAAAATTACTTAGATGTTCACACAGAATAATTATATATAGTACAAAATAAGAAAAGATAAGAGATCACACAATAATAATCAACAATAAAGTAGAATAATGGATAATATAGAAGAGAAACTTTGATGGAGCAAACTTAAAAATAAAGCAAAATACTTAATATGATGATCAAAGATTAACCGTTACCTCCTATATTAGTCTACTTATCCA
Organism: Torreya grandis; assembly: GCA_037957365.1. NCBI lineage: Eukaryota > Viridiplantae > Streptophyta > Pinopsida > Cupressales > Taxaceae > Torreya > Torreya grandis. The sequence continues at coordinate 380,529 of JARHVA010004711.1, forward strand.
TGGTTATTATATAGGCTGACCTAACTAAGAACATAGAGAAATGTAACAAGAATATAAAAGAGGTATGTAATCGATAAGTTGGATACACATATCCCTATACACACCTAAGGTTAAGGGCATATCATGCCCCTCCCCTTCAAAATAATGTTTTACTCAAAGTTGAATCAAATTTGGATGTTGTTGCATAAAGGATTCATCTTCCCAAGTGATATATTCACATGGTAGATTCTTCCTTTTTATCAGGTACTTTTTAATTGCTCTAGATTATAGCTACTTAGTGTGAATTTAAAATATCACCTCAAGATTAAGAATAACTCTCCCTTCCTTATCCAATTCTAGTAACGTAGTTTGAATAAAAAGTCAGTGTCTAATGAATTTCTTTAGGCATGATACATGAACTAATAGATGTATGCAAGTGGATGAAGTAAATTCTAACTTGTAGGCCACACTACCAATTTTATACAAAATATAATAAGGCCCATAATACTTAGGGTAAAACTTGTTATCATTTTTCTATTTCTTCAAGTACATCTACTTATATGCTTTTAAGTGAACAAAGACCCAATAACCAATGACAAAATGCCTCTCACTCCTATGTTGATCTACCTACTACTTCATGTGATTTTGGGCCATGGCTAAAATTTCATGTAAATTTACAATGACCTCCTATTGATGGTGAATATATTCTTCAACTACATGAACCTTAGGATGGACCTTCAAGGTTGAAGTGATGGATAGAGGGTGGTATCCATTCAAGGACACAAAAGGGTATATTTTAGAGAACTATGAATAGAAGTATTATACCACCATTCAGTAAGTGGCAACCAATGAACCCATTTATCCTATTTATTAAAAATAAAATAATAGAGATATTCTTTTATATATATTTTGACTACCTCAATTTTTCCATCTAATTGAGGATGATAGGATGAACTATGAGCCAACTTGGTGCCCAAACATGCAAATTATTTAGTCCAAAAATTACTAGTGAAAATGGGATCTCTATCAATGATAATGATCTTAGGAGTACCATGTAGTTTCTAAACTATATTGAGAAAAGTATAAGCTATTGTACTAATAAAAAATGGTTGTGATAAAAAACAAACATGAGAATACTTACTGAGATGATCCACAATAACTATGATAACATTTTGACCATAAGATCTCGGTAACCCTATAATGAAATCCATAGATACCTCTTCCTAATGTTGGCTAGGGATACATAAAGGCTGAAAAAGACTTGGAGTTTTGATGGTTTCACCTTTATTTTGTTGAAAAATCATACATTTAGCCATATATTTCTAGACATCCCCTTGAGTCCTTCCCAAAAAAATCATGCTTGATTCTATGATAGGTTTTTAAAAATATTGAATGACCCCCAAGTGGAGTTGCTTGAAGTTCCTGAAAGATTTTTTGTTTGACAAGAGAATTCTTACATAGGTATAATCTATATTTATACCATAATGCATTACCATAACATGTGAATTTTTTAAATCCACCCAAAATTTGATGAATATTCTAAATCAAATCATGGGTAGCACTATCATTTCCCCATTCTGATCTTTCTTCCTCTAACCAATCTACCTGCAAATGGTCATGGCACATAACAATGCCTCAATTGATTCATTCCTCTTGGATAGTGCATCTATCACCACATTTTTCTTTCCTTTCTTGTAGACTATTTAAAATCATAGCCTAACATCTTAGTTACCCATTTCTATTATTCTTCTAATGATAATCGTTGTTCTAAAAAATATTTGAGACTATCATGATTAGTCTTTATGTGAAAGTGATGACCCATAAAATAAGGTCTCCATTATTTAACTATATGCAAAATGTCCATCATTTCCTTCTCATAGATGGGCTTGAGCCAATTTTTTCCCTTTAATTGGTGACTTTCAAATATAATTGGTCTTCCTTCTTTCATGAGTATAATACCCATACCATATCCAGATGCATCACATTCAACCACAAAAGTCTTAGAAAAAATAGGAGTGGACAACATTAGAGTGGTGCACAAATCTAGTTTCAATTGTTCAAATGCCCTAGTAGTTGTATCAGTCCACTGGAAGGAATATTTCTTCAACAAAGAGGTGAGTGGGGTAGTAATGCTACCATAATTTTTGACAAACCTACAATAATAACTAGTTAGCCCTAAAAATCCCTTGAGTTGCTTGAGTGTCTTAAAAATTGACTTGTCCACCATTTCTTGGATTTTTTTAGGATATACTTTCAATCCTTCATGTCAAACCATATGACCTAAATATTCAACCTCACAAGATCCAAAAATAAATTTAGAAGGTTTTTTATATAACTAATGTTGTTCTAGAATTGAGATTACTTGTTTCACATGTTGTAAATGGTCTTCCCAAATTTTACTATAAATGATGATATCATCAAAAAACACCATAATAAATTTCCTTAAAATTGGCCTAAAAATAGTATTCATCAAATTTTGAAAGGTGGATGGTGCATTTTTAGACCAAACAACACAACCATAAACTCATAATGGCCATCATGAGTTATGAAAGCTATTTTGGGTATATCTTTATCATGGATCCATATTTGATGATAACTATAATGTAGATCTAACTTGGTAAAACAAAGAACACCATTAAATTCATCTATAAAATCATCAATGATAGGAATAGGAAACTTATCTTTGATAGTGTACTTGTTGAGTTCTCTGTAGTTAGGACACATCCAACAAGTGTCATCTCTCTTTCTCACCATGATAAATAGCAAAGAATATTCACTTTGGCTATGGAAAATGATTCTTATGTCCAAAATATCTTGTACCATATTTTCAATTTCACTTTTTTGGGTCTAGGGATACCTATATGGCGTGATGTTGGGTGGTGTACTATCAAGAATAAGTTTGATGTCATGATCATGTGTGAATCTAGGTGGAAGTACTTTTATCATGTTACCAAAAGCAATAGAATGGGCGTTAATCCCTTGTTACAGATCAAGACGTGTAGGTGGCTGAGTTGGCTAGACTTCAATGAAAAATAAGTGAGCTACAAATCCTTCAACATCCTTTTAGATAATCTTGGTCATTTGATGAGAGCTAACAAGTTATGGAGATTTATCCCTTAATCCCCTTAGCTCAAATTTCCTTCCCTCAAAAAGCACATGAATAATTCTTATAAATTCATCTTAATAGTGCCCAAATTGGTGAGCCACTATACTCCCATAATAATGTCAGATCCACCCATGGGAATATCAAACATAGGAAAATCTAATAAGTAGTATCCCATGACCAACTTAATACTATATCATTTTATTGAATAGTTGACAATACCACCATATACAATCATGACCTAAAATTTTGGATTAGGATAAATGAAATAATTCAAATGAGAACCTGTCATGTCCCCTTTTTAGTTGACATGTGCAGAGTAGATGATTAGCCTATTATGCGACCCTTGTAGGCTGATGAGATGGATAGAGGGTCTTGATGGAGCTGGGCTTAGCTTTCGTTTGGGCTCTTTCGGACATGAATTAAGAGAGATATTAATATTTGATTGATTTAATCAAATATTAATTATTTGGTCCAATTTTAATTAATTATTAATTAATTATTAGTTAATTATTAATTATTGGGTCTAATTTTAGGATGCTAATTCTAATTTAAGAATTGGTCTAATTTTAAGACCCTATTTCTAATTTAAGAAGCCCCAGTCTAATTTAAGGGAATCTAATTTTAGCAAGCACACTTTTGGAAGGGTATAAGGATCTCTCATGGGAGAGAGTTTGTATTCATGATTATTATTTGATATTGATTCTTGTTAAGAAATTCTTCTGTGAAGACTGAGCCAAGGGTTCTAGGATTCCAATTGTATTGAAGAACGTCAACTCTTCATTGTGTGCGATTCAGAGGTTGTGAAAGATCAGCCGATCTATTGCCAAATTGAGAGATAACTTCACCCAAAAGTTATCATAGTATTACAGGTATTTGAGAGATAACTTCACTCAAAAGCTATCACAAGAGTTTACAGGTATTTTCATTATTTTTGGGTTTTGATTCAAGAATTATCCAGATATAGATCTTTTGTATTAGCCCATAATTCTACAGATCAGGATCAAGCATACAGGTGGTGCAATATCAGCGGCCGTATGAATTCTGTATAGATCTGTGAAAATCCATACGCATCAATAGAAAGTACAGGTACTGACATTAGCGAACAGATACTTACAGAGACCGACATCGGTCGACCTATCACCGACATCGGCGAGATAATGACTACAGATCGATCGACGACGGTAGCATAACCAACGTCAGTGACTGTGTTTTTTACACAGCAAGCCGAGACGTACCAGATTCAGATTTCTTTCCCAATTTGTGGAATATTCAGGCTATTAAGGCCGTACTTTCAATATTCTTTGTATACTTGACAGAGGACCTCTATTGTAAGCTTATGAGAAAGTAAATAAGAATTTATACTGTGATTTATTTGTCTATTTGTAGATATTTTGTAGAAATTCAGATAAGCAATTCAGAGCTTTTATTTTGATATTCGAAGGGATATTACAGAACCCAACTTACTATTGATGAAGTTATGTGTGCTCCTAGAATCAATCAATACAGTGACCTTCTATTTCTTAAGTAAACCCACCACCTTAAGATTTTGGGGAGTACTAATACCTAAAATGTCATGACAAAAAATAGTAAATTGAGAGTCTTTAGATTCCTCCTTAGGTCCTTCTACATCCTCACCAATTGCCTCATCATCATCATCATCTTCATCCTCATTGGCACCTTCAATGTAAAACAACTTCTTTTCAACATAATGATGTCCTTTGTTCTATTTTCTATAGCAACCATAACACAACCCTTTGTATCTTTTATCCTTAATTTTTTGAGGTGTTAATCTGGTGGGTTGAGGAAATGATGGTGTTGGAAAGGTGTGATCATGATAAGTAGTGAAATTTTTCCATTTGACCATCTCTTATTTTTTGCCATGCATGCCCTTAGGATAGCTTCTAATACAAATGATGGGTTAAACATCTAAACCTCTAATTAGATGTTATCTTTAAATAAACCAAAGAAAATCACATAAATTTTCCTTAGTGATGTCTTCCACCCATAAGGATAGACTTTAAAATTTATGAATATAATCCTTCACAGTCCTTGTTTAACATAGTTTAGCTAACTAGATGAAGTAGTTATCAGACATATTATTCCAATAATAATCCAACAACTCATCATATAAAATATACCATGTAACAAGAACACCATTCTTTTCCTTTTGAGTACACAACCAATGATACCAAATAAACTACTTAAGTTTCAAATACAAAGATGACACTATCACCTTTTAAGAACTAGGACTTTGGTGTAGATCAAATAAATTCTCAATTTGGGTAACCTATGTGAGAGGATCCTTACCATCAAAATTATGCATGTCCACTTTTTATAACATTGATTTCACACTAGTATTAGAGTTGTTAGTGTTGAGAGGAGGGGGATCCAAATGATGAAGAGGAGGGTTATTTAGATGTAACTGAGATAAAATGGTAGCCAATTACATAGTGATCTAAGGCAATTGAGTGTGCATCTTATTAATCTCTCTATGCATCCCTAAAAAATCAATTTATATGTCATCCTTAGGATTCTTAGGAGTTTATTTCCCCCTTTTTTCCTTAAGTAGTAGGACCCAACATGCATAAACCCTAAAAGCATTTTTGTCTCAAAAAAAGTGTAGCAAGAGATGGTGTTATTATGATCACCTTACCAAGATGAAGCCAATGATTGATTTTGTGTACTAAGGTGAAAAATTTTATCACCAAAAAAATGTACTGATAGAATATACCATTGTGATCATCTCACCAAGATCAATCCAAAAACTACAAATGTGCAAAGGGAAAAAAAATTCTAGAGTTTTTTTTAGAATTTTTTTTCAAAAAAGTGTTTCAAAAAATATGCTACTGATAGAAAAATTAATTCTTCTAGGATTTTAAGTTTTTTTTTTCTCCTTCCACTCATAGAAGTCACACCTCACTAGATCCAAAAAAATGCCACAAGAAACTTATCGAAATCAAATATCTGATACCACTTGTAATGAATTACTTAGATGTTTGCATAGAATAATTATATATCACATAAAATAATCAAAGATAAGAGATCACATAGCAATAATTGATAGCAGAGCAAAATACTAGATAATATAGTAGATCCATTTTGAGGGGGCAACCTCCAAAACAATATAATAAGAGTAGACTACTTAATATGATGATCAAATACTAACCACTACCTCCTATATATAGTCTAATTATCCATGGTTATTCTATAGGATAACCTAACTAAGAACATAGAGAAATGTAATAAGAATATAAAATAGGTATGTAAGCCACAAGTCAGCCACACATATCCTTAGACATGCCAAAGGTTAATTTGAAACATCTAATCAACAAAGAAAATGTTCCAGTGATAAGATTTGACTTTTATAGGCAATGTATTGAGAGTTATAGGGAAGATGAATATAATAGGTATCGATAAGAGCTTGCATATTAGTCCTATATACATCAAAAATATATAGAATCATTAAAGAGATATAATGAAGCTACAAGAGAATAAATGTCGTAGCTACCCAAGAGAGTACAAATAATTGAGTCCAAAATACCATGTTTGAAACCAAGAAGAACTAGAACCCTTTAAACTTTAAAGAGAGTATACTTGCTTCAAAATTCCAATTTTAAGGACTCTTAATCCTATGAAAGAGCCTATGACTATGTAATATTTACTCACTCTTCTCCAAAATCCTAAGATCATTCAATTTTGGAAACCTTCTTGGACAAAGACACATGTTAATGTCATACCTACTCTTGAAAAAGAGCCTTCTCCCATGCCAATCCAAAATCAAGAGATGGAGAAAGTTATAGAATCTAAACCAAGAAAATTTACAAGTTTCTTGAGCCCTCCACCCATCCCTCAAATTGATGTTTTCCATGAAGATCATGTTTCCTAATATTTCTTAATCTATATTTTTTTTACTTTTAGGGAAAGGGAGAGAAATAAAAGATGAGGGGTGTATACCTGGTAAACATTGCACTCATTGATGACTAGATGAAGTGAGAGCTCATATTTGGTGAGGAAGGACTATCTATAATAAGACCACACTAAAACAATTTGTTTGTTAGATGAGTATGAAGGGTGAACTACCTAGCAATGCTAGTTCTAAGAAGTGAAAGCTCCCTTGGATGGTTGTTAATCCACTCCCTAATGATAAAAACATTTGATAAAAAAAATAAAATATGTTTGTGTTCGGATCTATAAGAAATAAAATGCTTATGTAAGAAATAAATAAAAGTACCTATTCAATAAAAGGTAGCATGATAGGTCAATACCATGCAAAAGTGGATTAAGGTTATGTTTAGAGGATTTGAGTAGATTCTATAAACAAGCCATAAATATAAATAGGGTTTGATTGGGTGTGAAAAGGGAGGAAATAATAGTCTGTTATTTTTTTATAGTGACCATCGGTGGTTAAGATGATCGATGACAGTTGTCCTAACCATCAATGGTTAGGTGATTGGTGATGGTTATTATAACCATCAATAGTTATAGTACTAATTATGGTTACCTATAAGAGTGTGGTAGAATATTTGAAGTGGGATTGGTGGGAGGTGGATGATGAGTAGAAGGTAGAGTTTGGATTATTGGGGTGAGGGGTAATATGTTGATGGTTTGATCTGAATAAGAAACTTTAGTATAAAAAGGAAATGCTAAAATAACATTAGAATACCTATATAATACCAACTAGGTGATAATTGAAATCTAAAGGAAATTGAACAACATAATAATAATTTAGCCTTAAAAAGTCATGCAAACAAAGTTTCAAGGTCTTGGATTCCTACACAAAGGAAATAAGGGAGCCTAGATGCAAATTTTTGGATCCTTATCTCCTCCAAGAGCCTTGCATTTATAAGACAAAACTGCTAAGTAAGGAGAGAGAAATTTGCTAAGTTGGGTGAGGATAAAGATTTCAATCTAAAGGGAAGGAAAGTTGTAAGGTGTGTATGGGAAAGTTTTTATTCTATCCATATACACCTTTCCTGTAGTTAGATGGTTTTTTTAATACAAGAGTAAAGACCTAACCATCGATAGTTAGGCCAACCATCGACAGTCAACCTCTAAGAGTAAAAGGGTTTAAATATGGGTCAAATAATGATGTTAATAAAATGTTTAACAAAGGGTAACTACGTGCAATAATAAGTGTAAAAGATAAGGCTAAGAACTGGTCCAGGGTGATGTGACATCAAAAACTAGTTGAGGGGTTATTTTTGAATGTCTATATTTTGCCCCTTTTTGTTATGTAGGTTTAGGTCAATAAGCCTTAAAACAAAAATGGAGTGTTGATGGTCAAGGTTCGGTTTCCCTGAGTATGGGAGGAGAGTATTCCCCCTAAAATAGGAATTGATGAAGTAACACCAAAATCAGTTCATGGTTTGATAAGTGGTAAAATAAGGGTCATGAGTTGGGTGAAAAAAGGTGTGGGCCTTTGAAATGAAAATAAGTACACAACATGTGATGAAATGTGATAGTCAAAATCATGTAAAAATGAAAATTTCCAATGGTGAGAATACATTCAGGTAATAGGATAAGTGATAAGGTAACTAGTCCATAGTGTTAGTCATAGGTGATTGGGTTACATAGATCAAGTTTCCTAGAAAAGGTTAGTGTTTTCTTAGGTATCTAGAATAGGAAGTATTCCCAAGAAAACATGAATGGGTTGGGTCACACACAAGGTGGTATAGAATGCAAAATTTCATCACGTAAAAATTGATCATGGTGGTCATTAAGACCAAAGCAAGGTCATTACAAGGTATGCAAATAGTTTGGTGCAAACAAAAGCTAACAATGAAGTGGTCATGGGCAAATGGGTGGGTTGGATGGTTGGATAGGGAGTGGAAAAGCTATATCCTGATGCACTAGGAAAGTAGATGCTACCTACATAGTCCCATAGATAATAGATCCAACATGGAATTTAGGATGAATGGTTGGGGGAGAAGGTGACTCTTAAATAAGTGCAAATGTGTCAAGAAATAGGTTGGCCTATGTGGATGCATTAAGAGGTTTAGTTTAAGTAGAAAAGGGGTGGAAAAGGTGGGGAAAATAAATTTTTTACCCTAACCATCAATGGTTAGGGATAACTAATGATGGTTATGTAGCCATCAATGGTTAAGGTGAACCATCAAGGGTTATGTAACCATTGATGGTTAGGGTCAACCATCGATGGTTTGGAAATCATTGACAGTGGGGTGGAAACACTAAATCTATGGTAAAAAGGCAAATAGTGACCATTTTGTCCTCATTTACAAATTGAGTAAGTAGTGTATTGTCTTTTCTAAGCATTTGTTATGAAGAGCTCATGTGAGTGCATGGAAGCATGGTGAGTTGTCAAGATGATATTGGTGCATGAGAATGAGAGTGTGATTGATATGGACACTAGAGATGCTCATAGACAAA